>JAAGNO010025696.1:0-31825 GCA_033439905.1 Ceryle rudis | reverse complement strand
TCAATTTTGTTTTTGTTGGTTTTGTGGTTTTTTTGTTTGTTTGGGTTTTGTTTTCTTTTTCTGAGTGATGTGTGCCAAGGGTCTTGCTTCATTAAATTACTTGGTATTGGAAGTTGCTGGGGTCACAGACACAGCCCTCTGGCTGGCTTGCAAGGGGACCCAGAACCGTTGGAACACTTAGTGAGTGGTGAAGATCTGGTTTAAGAAGAATATAGTTCAAATGATACACTCTAAGAAACTTTGCACCCTGGAGCCATGCGATGTCAGTCTGATCTGGTTTTTACTTTGGTGTTTATTGTGTCTTGGGGAGGGTAGCTTTTTTTTTTCCGCCCCTGTTTGCCTGATCTGGAATGAGACTCCTGTAAAACAAGGTGTTTTTCAGGCTTGAAAAGCTGCTCTTCCAAGGGAGAGGTTCCAGATTGGTGACCAAAACCTAAAAGCAAAGTTTCCATGTGCTTTATGTTACAGTATATCTTCTTTGTGCTCCTGGAGAGTCAAGCAGTAGCGCTTACATACTTAACAAAGGAGGAGAGGGCAGAAGGTCTCAATAGCTGCTCACTTTGCCAAGCAGCGTCTAACGCACGGCACCAAACCACAAAGGTGCTTGGTTGTGGTGTGTGCCTTACCAAAGGTTAAGCTGAACGCACCTGAACAAGGCTAAATGAAACTCAACATAAATACTGAAAGTGATTTGGGGTGGGACTTTGGCTGGAGAGCAATTAGAGATGTTTGGGAGATGCCCAGAGCGAAGCAGCTTGTCCTAAGGTCTGGTGTGGGGCAGAGCAGTATTTCTGTTGTTAAAAAGGGAAGGATACAGATCCTTTAGTGTTGTCTGGTTCCCTTCTTGCTGGAAGTCTTCTGGGTTGAGTGCTGGGGAAGGAGGATGTGCTGGAGCCATGCATGTGGGAACCACAGTAGGGAAGAAACTTGGAGACATTGAGTACAAAGCAGTGATTCTTTGACTTCCTCTAAAATGCCTTTTTAACATAAAGCTCCAACTATGTGGTTTCCTCAGTAACAGCAACATCCTCTTAAAAACCTACAATAGATGATGTCTTGGGATCTTAACGTGCCCTACGAGCGTGACTTTTCGCCCCAAATGGAGATAGCATCTCTTTTAATAGGACTTGACAAACTGAAGCTCGAGTTCATTTTTACTTCTGGAGTCGTAACCAGTTTTGTGGTTTCCACCCAATACTGCTGTGGCGTTTTATGTGATTCTGAAAGCGAAACTAGTGCTGAGCAAAAATGAGATTGTCCTCTTGGCTTCTGTTGTTGATGCATCTGAAGTGCAAGGTGCAAAGTGCCGATGGCAACCAGCGAGTGAGTTTTAGTGCAGGGTCATTGGCCTTCAGCTGTCTAAGTGGGTTTAAGCGTGACTGTGTTTAATGGAATAATGGCAAGAAAATACTTTGCTTTTATTGTGGAGGGGTTTTTTTAATGAAAGAAGTTACTGTTCCTGAATAAAATAGCTTCTGACTGCACTTATTTTTGGGTTGAGTGTCTGCATTTAAGCTCAGGAATTCAGTATAATATCTGAAAGAAGAGCCGTAGAGGTTCGTTAAGCAAACATACCCAAGCCCTAACTAAAAGGCCAAATGCATTCCTGATTTAAATGAAATTCTCACCTTGTTAAGCATTATGTTCCCAAGGATGCATCAGGAGGGTTGTGTGGAATGGAGCATACTGGGTCACCTGGTAAAACGGCACATGGTGCATCTGAGGAGGCTTCCCAGACCACTCACAGCAGCCTGGGGCAGAGCTCCTCCAACGCTGCCTGGCTCTGCTGCTGCCTTTTTTTTTTTTTTTCTTTCCCTCTCCTTTTGTCTTCCTTTAAACCGAGACATCTGCGCTCCTCTGCAGTCTGGTGGTGTTGCCCATGTGCATCCCTGATGGAAGCAGGAGAAAAACTCTTTAATCCTTATGGGGAGGGGAGATGATGGTGGCCTCTGGTGTTTCCGGAGTTTTAAGGAAGTTGCTGAAGTTCCTCCTCATTGACTCCCCTCTGCAGAAATGTGACAGATGGGTCTTTTCCTTTTATGGCCAATAATGCTGGTTTCCCTCTGCAATAAAATCCTGGGTTAGAAGTGGAAGCGAGAAGTCAGGCAGGGGGAAGGGGCTGCTCTTACCAGCTCCGAGTGGGTGGGGATGTGATTTGCGACATAGTAAATTCTAGGCTAAAATAAACCCAAGTTACAACATCTACCCAGAGGTGCTGGTTTTGTTTGCTTGAGGGGTGCCTTAGGTTTCCAGTGCTGTTGCTTAAGACAGCAATTAGGAACTGTGACTCTCCTTAATTTCATGGGGAGAAGCTGATCTGGTCCAAACCCAGGTTTTCAGAGTCTGACTGAGTCTAGATAAAGCTGATTGAATCTAGATGATAAGCACAGAAAGACAATACCCACTTCTTGACAATCACCTTCAATCCTTCACCAAGCAAAATGCCTTGGCCTCTTGTGGATGTCTTGGAAGAGTTCTTCCTGGACCCTAAAGAACCATTTTCCACGGCAGTTAATGGTGTCTTTGTGCCCAACACTTGGCAGTGGCTTCGCTCATTAGCTGAGAACAGGTAATGTCCCTCTGGGTGGTAATTGCTGAGGTGTTGGTAAGCCAAAAGCCAGCTTTGTCAGCCAATAACGTCTCTTACAAATTGCAAATGGTTCGATGAATTTGAACCTTAAAAGTACTTTTTCTAATAAAGTGAATCTCCTGTTTCTTGCTACAAAGTGCTTCATATCCTGTTTCACCCCGTTAATGCAAATGGCTCATTTGGCAATCAGTTCAACTGCTTGATTTTAAGTGGTACAGCTCTTGTTTCTTCCCTGCAAGATCTGTTGGCTGCCACTTTAGTTTCAGTTCTTATTCAACCTATGAGCTCAGAAATTGGGGAGGGGGGCAGCGGGGGGAGTAACTGTTCGGAAGAGTCTGTCATGATGTTCCCAGGACTGTCCGTGAGCCTCCTTTGCTTCCAGTAGCCTCTAACCTAAAAAAAAATATGGTTCACTGACAGCTTCCTCAGCTCTTCCCTCTGGCAGGCAGCCGACTGTTCTTATCCTGGTCCAACTGCTTATTTCCCTACTTGCACCTTTGAACGAATGAGTTGGGCGTTCAAAGCAGGCAGTGGATGTGGGCTCGTGCAAGCTTCTCGGTTTGTTAGGGACCTGGTGCTTAATTCCAGCTGCCCCTCGCTCAGATCACCGCTTCCAGTTGCAGACGGTACAGTTGGGGCTTCTCTTCTGAAGAAAGGAGTTTTAAAGATCTCTGTTCCTTAGTAGTCAACTGTAGGAAGGGCAGCAGGGTTTGTTGATGTGGAAAGCCTTTTGCCCAGGGTTGCTAACTGGCCAGTGGGAGCTAAATGCTTCCCCACGTGTTGGGGAAGCAGTTTGGAAATGGTTTTAAGTCGCATCCGCATATTCTTCAACTCTCTTTTAATGATGGGTTTTTGTGATTCACTACTTTTTTTTTTTTTCTCTCTCTCTCTCTCCTTCCTTCCTCTCCTTGTCTTTACAATAGAGCTCCTGGGAAATGAGAACAAGACCTGTAAGCTGCTCAGGGGCTGGGGAAATGGCTGAAACCAGCCTCTTTCTCAATGCTTCATTTGTGCTGCCAAAACTGATGATTTAATCTTTGGGTAACCCACACTCTGCGTTTTTGTCTGTGGTTCAAACACTCTGAGGGTATTGTACTTAATCCTTTCGGAGGAACTGCATGTCCTGTGTAAATTAGTAGTCCACCCTTCTGGTGAGGCAACCCCCAAAGCACCAGACCTGATCCTCACCTACATTCAACCGTAAAGAAAGCACTTTGTTCTTGCAGTTCTTTCCTTTTTCTTTGTCTGGATGTAGAAGGGAGGAGATGGTCTGTGTGCAATAAAGGTGACCAGTGGCCCCTGGTCTTGAAGCAGGGGCAGCGTTCCTCAGTGGCCGGGGTGGTAGGATGGTTTTACTTCTCTTGAACCAGCCATGATTCCCCCCTCAGATCTGGATCGATGTCAGTGATACAACACAAAACATTCTGGTTTGCTTTGCCGTTGTGGTTGGGTCGTGACAGAAATGACTATTACTGTGTGGGGATGAGTGCTGGGGCTTGAAAGGATCGCTGGAAATGAGGTGGCTTGTGCTTTGGGGGGGTTTTGGCTTTTACAGAAAACCACCAGGCGCCATCTCTGGTTTGTGGACACATCATGCTACGCAATTAGTCCAACAGGGTGCTTAATGAAACTTGTGCACCCTGCTAAAGCAGGGGGAGAAGACGGGAACTGGTCCTTCTGATCGGTGCTTGTATGTTTACAGAAAGGGAACTGCTTGCCTTGGGATTTCACAACGCCGGGGGTTGCAGCGTGCTCTTCCCATCTCACTTCTGTTGCGAGGGGCTGTCTTCTGAGTGGTGCCGGGACCTCCTGAATGTTTTGGTGTTCGTGGTCTTGTTTTCAGTCTCGCTTTCCCTGCTTCTTGCACCATCTCGCATGATTGTGCAGAAGCGAGCCTGTCTTGTTGCATTACCAGCTTTCATTTCTGAGCTGGTGCCAGTGGAGAGGCTCCCCTTGGAATTGCTAACTCAGTTTAGCTTCAATGTCTGCAGATCTGAGACTGTTTTCCTCTTACTCCAAAGTGTTTCCAAGCCCCACATTTTTCTGTGACTACTAAAAGGAAAAAACAGTTAATTGAAAGGATTACATGACTTAAATGAAAATTAAATTACAGATTAAACAACGCTTCTAATTAGAAGGCAACTGTGTCCTGCGTTACCCTTGCTTGCCAGGGTATTTTGCAGCACCGCTGTCATTAACCAGCCCATCTTCCCTCGGGCGTTGAGGTGACTGATCAGCTTTGGTCAAGATTAGACTGGTCTGGGGGTAAGCAGGCACTTTGCACGATGGCCTCGAATCGCTGCATCCCCTCTGGTGTGCTCCTTGTTGGGGCTGTCAGGTTTGCAGGGTGTGCACTGGGTGTCCCTCTGTTATTGCAAAGCCTCGAGGGTGGTACGGTCCTGCCGGTGAAATACCCCTGCTCCTTGACATGGTGCTGTGACCAGTGGGGATGCGACAGCTCGCACCTTGCGAGTGGTGAAGCTCTAATTTTCCCCCATTGCAAGGTGTGCTTTGGGTAAGAAACACTTCTGATGACTGCAGCCTGTGCCCAGTTAGTTTTGGACATCACTTATTTCACTGCATCTCCTTCCCTCTGCTCCCAGCAGCCCTGGGGAGCCCAGTGCATCTACCAAAGCTGTGGGGCCAAACAGCCTTAGCAGGGCTTGAGAAACCACCCCCATGTTGCAGTTTTGAGGTTTGGTTTGGTTTTTTTTGCCATCTCTGCACCAAACAGAAACCCAGGCCTAGCTGGAGTTAGGCTGGGCTGCTGGGTGCTTTAGGTACGGGAAGAAATGGGAATGATCACCTGGGGGCTCTGAAAGAGGAATCAGTGAGTTGCCAGCACAGCTATTTCCCCGATTCGCTTTCAGTACTTTACTCTGCTTTATTTTGGTGCATACTTAATTGCTTGATATCTTTTTTTAATGGTGATTATTTTGAACAAGCATCTGAAGAGCTTTTGTGGTGTGCAAGGACTTCTGCGTGGAGCATCATCTGTAAACTCCTCCGTCACATGGACTGCTGGTCTGGGCCATCGGCTTTGGGTTCACCACTAGCTTATTTTAGCCTAGCAAATGAGCTGCAGATGACTCGCTGTCACCTTGGTGAATTTGGAAGATGGAGGTTAGCAGCTCAGAGGGTCATTTTCAGTTTATCTCTTGTAAAAAGTGTAGTTGCAAAGCTGGCTGCTGTGGCTCTTGCACGGTGTGGCTCAGGGCAGGAGCTGCAAAGCTGTCCTCCTGCTGTCTGCACAGAGCTCTCAGGGGAAGCAGCAGGTAAAACAAACATTAAAGCAATAAATCACCTGAACTTTGGAGATTTCAGAGGCCAGATGTCGCTTTCCTTTCTTTTTAATTGATCCTTGCTAGTTCCCTACCATTTTTTATTTATTGGGGTTTTACTATGGCCAGTTTAAAGCTCGGAGCACCTTACTTGGGAGTTTTCCCCATCATTTGGGTTTAATTTCCTTGGCAAAGCAAGTTGTGCTTGCCTAGTTTCTGAGGGTGTATTTGTAGCTAGACTAAAGGTATTTTCCAGCATAGCTGCTCTGCTCGGTTCAACTTTTCTTATCCCTTGCTGGTGGTGTTATGACCAGAGTGTTAACTTCTGCTGCAGGTAGAGAGTAGGGTTTTTAAAGGCTCTAAACTGGAGAAGAAATGTTTTAATGCTGCTAAATTGCCATCAAATCTCAACATTGTGGAGACACGTTGAAAGTGGCTGTAGGTGTGGTTACATAAACCTGGGTCTCCACGCAACTGTTGACGGAGGAGAGGACGTCTGTGAGCGAGTTCCTCGCCTGGTCCTTTCGTAGTACAATAAAATCGGGAAGACAGTAGGGGGAGAGAGAACCATGAGAGAAACAGGGCAGCTCTGGAGGAGGCTGTCTCCAGTTCCTGCCACTGAAAGCCCCAGGCAGGGATTTGTGTCCGAGGTGGAGATTTGTGGTGGTATCAGAGGGAAGTTTCAAAATTAACTTTAGTAATTATTCCTCCTCTCAGTCTTACAATGCATCGTTAGCAGGTACCTCTGCAAATAAGATATCTTGCTTTTATTGCACCTTAACCCCTTTGATGTCAAGGGCTGCAACCTCTTGAGTGACCTTCCAGAGTTAACCTTTTAAAAATCAGGTTGCTTGTCTTGAAATCTAAATCTGTTCCTCTCCTGAGGTCTCCATTGTTTCCACCAGTCCCACAGTTGCTGCCCCATTGCTCAGCCCTGCTAGATTTCATCAGTTAAGAGTTCCAGCTATTGGCAGCAGCATCCCTTCTTCTGTGAGTCTGTGCCTAGGATTAAATAGATAACCTCTTAGATCTCCTCTGCTGAGTGGGGTAAGGCAATCTGCACTGGGGGGGAGGCAGGAGGGTCAGCTGCTGAGTGCTTTGAACCGCTCTGCTTGCATTTAATTATTTACATTGGCTGGGAAGGCATATAGCTATTATCTGCAATCAGTCCAGCAGATCTAGAAACTGTGGTTAACGGCTACAGACGTGTTTCCAGTAGCACATAGTGAATATTAACTTTCTACCCTAGGAAGGAGCAATATAACCTCAGATATGCTGATTTAGAAAGCATCTTTGGTGTGAGGTCACAGCCTATATTTAACCTGCCTTTATAAAGTGAGCAAGCGGTGGTTTCTTCTATGTGCACTGGAGGTTGGTGGGTGACCAGCTCTGGGTGGGTCACAAAGCCAGTCCACCCAGGCCATATCCCGACTTCCCAGTGTGTTGAGCTGGAAGAGGTGCCGTGTGTGACATCAGTCTACTCAGCTTCTGAAATTGTTATTTTAGGAGCGAAAGCTTATCCATGTGAGAAGGGCTTATTTCTTGGTGTGGGAGACGGGATCCTGGTGCGGTGAACGTGTGATGCAAATACTCCAGTGCTCATTTATACAGCTGACCCCCTGCCCACAACTTCTTACATTTCTGGAGCTTGGAAGGAAGTAGCTTTGAAACAAAAATACTTCTTTCAAAACATCCCTGACCAGCTGTAGGCTGACATTGGCGCTGAGCAGCGCTTCTTGCCTGAAGCTGCAGGTATTTTTGCTCTATAAGACTCTAACCACTGCACCCAAACCAGCAGCTGATCTGGCCTTTTAAAGTCAAGCTTTAGGGAGAGGAAAAGCTTGCTTTGGTTTGCTTCTGAATTACAGATACGAGATAGTCCTACTGACTTAAGCAAGTGTGGGGTGTGAGTTACCACGTTTCTGGTTTTCAGATTCTGGTGCAGATGACCCAGACCTCTGTGGGGATGGGCCTGCTGGTGCATTTCTGGAAGGCAAACATTGCTGCCTATCTCCAGCATCTTAAAGATGGGGAGGGAGCGCAATCTGCTCAGTTTAACGAGAACATTCCAAGCAGGAGGCATTGTTTGGAGTCACTGGCTTTGGTAACGGGGTTTAATACGTGGCCACACAAGCTTTGAGCAACCCTCCTGGTGAGTGTTGGCTATAAATGCACATTTTCCTTATACATCTTTTAACCCTCCATCACTCGTAGGCACATTCTTACAGCCTAGTTCAAGGCTTGTGTCTTTGCTTTATTCCTTCCTGCAACCTCTGCCCTCCCAGAATAAATCACGGCCGTGCTAAGGAGAGGAGAATTCAGCTTTTCCTGGCTTTCTGTCTGTCTTCCCCTTTCCATCCCAGGGCCCAGAGCTGTGGCGTGGCTGGCGACCACTGAGCGGCAGCGCTGCCCGGGGAACAGCTTTGCTCAGGGACCCAGCCCAGCAAACACGCCCAGCGCCCACGTCCTCCCAGCGCCCACATCCTCCCAGTGCCTTGCTTCTTGCCCCCTCGCCCATTGGAGGCACGACCTTCGTTTCTCCACGCTGGGTGCATTTTGTGTGGTTGGGGTTGGTATCCTGCTGCCTGTCTCGCCCGTTGCTTGGGACGATGCCGGCAGCTCCAGAACCAGCGAGCTGCCACAGCAGCTTGTGCTGGAATGAGCACTCTCTGAACCGGGCAGTTGGGTACCTGTGGAGCTGGGATCCCACTTCCCTGTGCTGGGTTTTTGTACATCTCTAAATAGGGATCGCCCACCAAAATGGATAGTCTTGGGCTGGATTATAGCCTCTTTATCCCAGCTTAATGTATAGAAAATCCTAGAAACCGTGCTGAGGGAGTTTGCTCATGAAAGCTGCTCCATGCTTAAAGGTTGTAGTCATTGAGCTACTTCTGCATCCATTTTTAGTGAAGGTCAGTGCAGCTTTATGGACAGTGGAGACTTTGTGGGGAGGAAGGCTGCGTGGTTCTTTGTTTTCCCATTAACTCATCTGGTTGGGAGTTGCAGCCCTTTAATTAAACCGGCGCGGTATGGACTGGCCCTGAGGTGCTATTCTAAGACTATTGCATTCACATCTGCTTTCGGGTAAAACTTGGCTTGCTTGAGGTTCGCCTGCGCTATTGTGTCTAAAAGCAGGAAGAAGCAGAGAATCAATCACCGGGGCTCTGTCCCAGCGAGTGTCGAAGGACGTTTTACCTCCCTCTCGCTCCTGATGGGGAGCGGGGCAGTGAAGGTCCAGAGGCTGCCGGAGCACTCGGCTCGCCCTTCCCGGGGGGCACGGGTGCAGAGGCCAAAGGATTTCGTTGACTGGCATGTGGAGAGCTAAGGCAAGTGCTGGGCTCTGCTCAGAGCCACTGTTGAGAGCTGGAGGGCGGTGCTGACCGCCTGGTCCATAGGCTGTTGTTGTTTAAGTTGAGCTTCCCCCCTTTCCCGGCCCTTTCGCGTTTTGCTCAATCAGTAAATGGTCTCGTGTAAAGTCCTCCAGAAGCAGCGGGCACGCAGGAATGCCGTGGGCAGTCGGGCCGTGAGCTCTGTGTATCATCTGATGTTTTTGTCCATGTGGCATTTGCTTGGGTTGAGACCAGGAAAGCTGGTGCATCTACATTGCCAGCAGCCTGACTGTAGCCAAAAGGACGTGGAGACTGGCAGGGAGAAGTTGATTACTTGGAGGATTTTTCCACCCCCCCACACCTCCTTGATATGTGGGTTGGACCTTAGAAAGTTATTTTTAGTAGATAGCAAAGTGGAAAAAAAAAGTTCAGGCTGTGTTTTAAAACTGTAGCATCCATTGCAAGTACCAGTAGAAGTGCTGAGGAGGGCGGTAGCTTTGCATACAAGACTCCCTTCTGCCTTCATTAGGTGCTGGGACAGTTAATAAGGATATTTAAGGATTGTGATGCCCATTCTAAAAGCAAAGTGGCTGCCCTCAGCCAGGCTGGCCCTGAGCACAGAAAGCTGCGCATCCGCACTGCTGACCCCGGGAACAAAGGATCCTCCTGAACCCAAACATGTTTGTGTTAATCCCGGCTGCTTCCTGGCTGCCCGCGAGAGGAAACGGAGCCACTACCTCTAACAGATGTACAGTGAGGAGATTACAGGGTGCGATTAAACACACTCTCCATCACATCCTCCTCTCTGCCGTCCCAGCCCGGCGCATTAATGGGCTGTCTCAGGCTGCCTGCCAAGCTCGGGCAGATGTAACAGGCAGCAGATACTTAATCTCCTGCATCCGCGCCTGGTTTGGAGCCACTGGCGAATGCCAAGGCTCCTGCAAACACGCCACCCCTCGCACCAAAAGTACGAGCTTAGTTTAGTTGGTTGTACCTGCGGGGAAAAGCCGGAGAAAGATGTGGAATTCACACCACTCAGAAATGACAAATTAGAGCTGAAAAGCTGTTAAAACTAAAACAAGACATGCTTTCCCACATCGAGTACCCCTACGTGAGTAGGCCAGGGTTTGCTAACGAACAAGGCGCTGAAGAAGTTGGGCAGGGTTTTTATTTTAGTGGACTGCCTTGCTTTTTGGCTGCTAGACTTGTGGTAGAAGATTTCAGGACTGGAAAGTGCTGGTTCCCTCTTGTGTGTGGGTTTAGGCGCTGCCTTGTATCGTGGTAGCCAGTCCTAGTGCCAAGTGCTGCTCTTACAATAGAAGTAACCTAGGCTGGTCGCAAAAAAAATCAGCTGTCTGCTGTGTGTTTAGGTAAATTAATGTGGTAATGGCAGAGTGTGTTTCTTTATCAAACAAAAAGCTGCTTCTAAAATAAACAAAAAACCCTGAGGAAATTGTAGAGATGAGAATTGTCATCATGTGAGATGTGCGAAACTCGTCAGCCAAGCAGGTTGGATTCAACTAAGAGTAAAAATTCAAGTCACTTCTTTTCTCAGATGAGATCTGTGACCTCAGTTACGGTGCCAGAGCAGTCGCCTTTGTCTGAACCGTGGCCTTTCTCCCCGCTTGTGTGCTAAGGGATCCAACACTGCTTCCTGTGACTGCAGCAACGTGCCAATGTCTAGGGTAGAACAAGGGGAGAAGCCACATCAAGTTGGGCTCACAGCACATGTATTGTCCATTTTCCCCCTGCCTCTCTCCTAGAGAGGACGTGGCTTGTTCAGAGGCAGCACCAGATGACAGTCAAAGTTAGGAAGCCACAGGGACATCACCTTCACGGGGTGCATTGGTGGGCTTGCAGCTTCCAGTAGCCAGCACATCTTGCGAGGGCTCCCGGGAATGTGCGCGGCCGCGATGGCACTCGCTGTGCCACGGTCACGGTCGTGCGGAGAACCCGATGCCTCCCATCTCACGCCATTCCAGTTCATTTGGGAATCTTAAGTTGCCGTGCCTCTTCCCATTCTCCTTGCCTGCAGAGAAGCCCTTTTTCCTGAGTGTAGGAGACAACTGTTTGGCAAACAACAGCAGCAGCCTAGGCTCAAAGGAGAGAGCTGTTTTTCAACAGCTACCTCAAGGACAGCCATAGCAAAAGGCGAAGGGAATGAGTTGGTACAAAAGTTTAAGCAGCACCATCTGCTCAGAAGGGCATCGCTTCTAACTCAGCAGCAAAGGCGGTTCCTGGAGTTAAGTAATTGGGAATAGTAGGCTCCTGGCTGGAAGGTGTGCCAACCCTTCTGGCAAAAAGCTGTTAAATCCTTGTTGCTGGCGTGTGAAAGAGGTTCTGTGTAGCAGGGCTCCAAAGGCTGGTTTTAACCCTTGATGTATGTAAAAAGAACCAAAACAACTTTACAGCACTTTTGATCTTGAAATGGCATGTGGCTGAGTGTTGAGAATAAAGGGGAAGGTAGGTCCTTATCGAGGTATGTGAACAGCTCCGAGTCTGATCCTCCCGCATCGGTAGCAGCCAGCCCTGGCCTGCCAACAAACACACACAAAACGGTGCCTGTTTTAACAGCTTTAGCGGGAAAACACAGGGGATGATGAATGATTCATGAGGATCAATAGTACCAGGGCATTTACTGCCCCTTAAAACTAGTGCCTGCCTGCCCAAGGTTGCCTTTGCAAGGTGAGTGATCACAAAATCCTCTGCTGAACTTTTGGGACACAGTCACACACTTGGCTCTTACTACAGCCCTTACCCTGGCAGTCTGCAAACATGTCCAGCTCGCCAGCCAGGCCGTGGAGCCTTTAATTCTCCAGATGAAAGCACAAGCTGTTACGCATCTCCCAGGGAGTGCAAATACAAACGAGTCAACATTTTGCAACCCCCTCCTGGGGGAGGTTTCCTTGGGAGCCTTGGTGCTCATCCTGTTTGTCTGATTCGCGATCAAAAGAGTGTTGCTGCCTACGTGTGTCTTGGAGCAGTTACTTCTATCTCCTAGAAACGTCCCAATTTCTTCATTAAAAGGAAATGAAGGTAATGCAATCAAATAAGATCTCTCTGCAGTCATTGTCGTTCGCTAGTAGTGTGACCAGAGCTGGGCAAAGCTCTTGTGGGACCTTCGTCGGTGTGGAGGGGAGGAGGATGCTTCACATCCCTATAGGTTTTCCTGCTGGGGGAGGGAAATTGGTTGTAAAAGCCAGAGCCCCAGCCATCCTGAAGATGAAACAGTTGGACTGTGAAACATCTACTTTTTCCAAGTTGATCTGGATATTTTTTAACCTTCCTCAAATTAAAGGAAAATCTTTTGTTTTACCCAAAACAAAATTGTTTTCTTTGGCCAGGCAACTGAAAAAAAAAGCTCTATCCCCAGCATTAACGCAAGTTCCCTTGCCAGTAGTTGCCTCCACAGCATTTCTGCTCCACACAGCTTTACCAGTCCCAGATTAGAGCCTCATTGCTGAAGAGTTTACAAGAACACAAGAGTTCAGTCACTTAGTTTAAGTTTAGTTCAGCTACTCCGGTTAAGTTAATAAATACTTGTTTGTATTCCACTGCTGTTTTCTGGACGTTTGTCCAGATCCTGCCTTTTTAAGCTGTTTACTCACATAAACTGCTTTATTTTGTGAGGTTTTACAAAGCATAATAAGGATTTGCTTGTATGCGTGGCGAAGGGGGTTGGGGTGCAGCTACAAGGTTTCCATCACCTGCTGAGCTAGAAGCCTTTTATATGAAGGTGAAGGGTTTTGGTCAGGAAACAGATGAACTTTTGAAAGCATGGTGCTCAGGGCCATCATCTCTGTAGTCTCCTCGGGGAAGTAACCAGAGAACCTGGTAACTGTTCTGTGAGCTTTAGGAGCTGGGGTTTATGGAGTCGTTTGGTACCTGGGTTCTTCTGCCTTGGAAAAACCCTTGGCTCCTATTATTTGATGGGCTCATTTCCGGTCTATAGTGGAGGACAGACCTGCAGACCTCTATGCCATACTGCCAGTTCCATCCTCAGCTGAGAACCTGCAGCGTGGTGGAGCAAGAGATGTGTTTCCAATTCCTAGTGTTGTTAGTGGTGTGCTGGGTTTTCTTTTCCTTCAATGCTTGTTATCCTCCTCAGGAAACATGTCGGAAGTGCCAGGGGCTGTGGAAGGAGCACATGAACCTCACCTGCGAGCAGCTGGCTGAGAAGGATGACATCAAATACAGGACATCTATGTAAGTAAACTCCACAACCAGTTGAAAACGGGAGGGTGGATGACCTGGTAATAGCAATACTCTAGGCAATACACTCTGGCGTGGAAGGGGTGAGAAACAGAAACCCCTCTGTGCTTGTGACTAGCAGAGGCCCTAAAGTTCTGCTGGGTGTCACTCCCTTCCATCAGGGAGGTCCCAGGGATGCCAAAGCTGAGAGGTCAGAAGGCTCCCAGGATGGGATTTCTTTCTGCGAAAGATAGTTGGCAGCGGATCCAACTGGTAACTGGAGAACGTGGGATAGTTGTCACCAGACCAGCCTGTTCCTCTGGCTAGCCAAGTGTCTCACAGGCTGGCACCTGGTCCTTCTCAGAGGTGAGAAACCCCCAGTAGAGTTGCTTTGGGAGAAGGGAGGTGTTGCATAGAAGCGAAGAAGTGTATTGAGTCACAGTAAGTCGTTATTACCCTTTGAAAATCTGGAGTGGAGATGATGGGCGGTTTGCTCAGCTCCTGATTTCTGGCTTCATGGGAGGGGATGTGTTTTCTTACAGAAGCCTGTCTCTGTTTCTAACCAGTGTGTAGGAATTGTTACAGAAGAGAGGCGCATTTTGAAATGCGCAGGTGTAAATCCGGAGTGTTTGCCTAAAAGCTTTTGAAGTTTGATCTCTCCCCTTGCTACAAAAAAACGACAAAATCATCTGCCTTTAGGAAATGAGGGAAGGTTCATCTGTGGAGCTGCATGTCTGGTGCAGTCAAATGGGACTTGCCCGCATTGCCCAATCCTTTCCTCCCTGATTTAGAGTCTGCCTGGCAGGAGGAGAGGCTGAAAAGCTCCACCACAGGGAGGCTGAATGACTGTTGCTTACTCATCCCACAGTCCCTAATTCAAAACAAAATCTTTCCTGATTTGATAGGATTTTTTTCTCTGCCACTCCTGTCCCTGTAGGAAAGAGGGGTGAGAGGGAGGAAGAACGAGTTGTCGTGTCCCTAATAAGGAAAAGAAAAAAATAACAGTTTCAAAACCTTTAGCAGAACGTTGCTGCAGATAGATGAGCCTGAGTGCTCGATACAATAAAAGCTTCCTTTTGAAGCCCTGTGTAAGGAAAGGGAAGCACAGCTGGAGTTCAGGCCAAACTTCCTGCCTTGCTCAAAGTTTCCAAAAAAAAAATCTTCTGCATCAGCAGCATCCTGTGGAGTGGCAGAGGGAAGAGCAGCTGCAGCTCAGAGGAAAGTCAGTCTCGAGTTGGTTGGGTGTGTTTTTGGTCTCTATTCTTAGCATATCTCCAAACGCGTGGGTGCAGGTCGTGTCAGATGTAACCGCGTGGGAGCTCTGGGTGGCTGCAAGGCGGCTGCAGCTCCCACCTCCCCATTCCCTGCTCCTCCAGTTGCGCTGATGGAGCGGACTGTGGGGCTGTGCTGCAGCCTGGTTTGCTGCTGTGATCCTCCTCAAAAATACCCCTCTGTCATCTCCCAACCATATGTTGCCTTTGCAGGCCCACTAAAGTAGTGGGGTGGAGATGCCTGGCTGAGGACGATCGTTCCCCGCCGTCAGGTCAGCACAGCCAGACAACTGTGCTGCCCTCAATGAAAACAGAGCCTCTTCACTCTTCTGTCATCAGATTTCACTTCTAGGTTGTGAATTAAATTGTAACGTGATCTCCAGCGGTCAGAAAATTGGCCCTTTGGATGACAACTTAGATTCTTAAGTCTTTTAATTAAATGACCGAGGCTTTCCTCTGTTTCTGTGCCAAAATAGTATTGCCGCGAGCTGAGCCTGTGCACTGCAGCGCGTGTCGCTGCCAGGATGTCTCCTGGGGACAGGGACTGTGTCCTGGATTCCCATTTGTGCTCCACTAGAGCAAAACCCGTCTCTTGAACCCAAAGCAATAGCCTCTGGAAAATGTATGTAGGGAAGCTTAAGGGGAAAAGCCTATTCTCTGTGGGGAAAAGATGTGATGATTTTTCAGCTACCGATTTCAATGTAACAAAAAAACCCCAAGTAAGCATGGAGTGGGGTTGGGGGGGATATATATGGTTGTGGCAGCTTTGTAGCTGGAGTAAAAGGCAAACATTAAACTAGCTAGCAGATGACGCCGGGAGTTTGCTTTTCCTGAACTCTCTCTCCCAGGCTCTATTTCTCCACAGCCAAGTCAAGCATCCACGTGCCCTTTGGCCCTTCGACTTACGGCTTAAATTCCTCCTGAGCCAGAGCCCGGCGCTGTGGCGGTTTGGCTCACATGGAAACCAGGATCGGGTCTGCAGCATGCAGCCAGTGATTGACTTTTTTTCACTTAATTTGTTCTTGAGTTGTCATGGGTTGGCTCCAAGTGGAGCTGAGCCCAGACCTCCTTGGAACAGCGGTGGATGGTGTAGGAGGAAAGAGGAGGGGGAGAGGTGCACTGGGGTGAGGGGGTTAGGACATCACCGGGATAGTGCAACGGTGATTCTCTACTGCAGGCTGGTGACTGCAAACACCCCTTCTCTAATTCTTCTCCCTCCTCTTGTGTTGCAGAGAAGAAAAAATGACAGCTGCCCGCATTAGAAAATGCCACAAGTGTGGGACCGGCCTGATTAAATCGGAGGGTTGCAACCGCATGTCGTGCCGCTGCGGTGCTCAGATGTGCTACCTCTGCCGGGCTGCCATTAACGGGTACGACCACTTCTGCCAACACCCCCGCTCGCCCGGGGCTCCCTGCCAGGACTGTGCAAGGTGCTCTCTCTGGACAGATCCCACAGTAAGTGACAAAGGACTTTTGTGAATGATTTGCACCCTGATTTCGATTACTGTTCGATGCCAGCACATTGAAATGCCTTCTGCCAGAGGAAAATGGCTGGGGTTAGGCAGCACAACTCTTCTCCTTTCCCAAGGCAGCTTAAAAACACACTAGAAGCCCAGATGAGCACACAGCCACGTCTGACCATGGCTAAGAAGGAGCTGGTGTTGCTTTAGCAAAAACCAGCTCTGAGTGTTGTTCGGGAGAGCAGGGCTTGTGGAAAGAGCTCTGGTGGGGAGCCTGTGCTGGCACCAGGCACGCTAGCAGGCATTTGGATTACTGGGATTCGTTCCTAGTTTGCGGCTGAGATGCTGTTTGGTTCGGTGAAGCCTCTGGGGGCGAGGGGATTTGTCTTTTTGGTGCCCACATTATCTGACCGCAGGGATGGACCTGCCAAGAAACCCACCTGTGAGCCAGTGGGCCCCACTTGTAGCTGGGGCCGTTCTCACGGCTGTTGTCAACAGCTGCAAAGGGAGAGCTGAAGCATGGGCTGAGCTGTAAGAAAAGCTGTAGTAACTTAATACAGCTTGTAGCTCTGACAAGCATGGGAAAACGTAGTGCAGCATCTCTGTAAATAGAGGTCTTCAATACCAGAAATCCGGAAGGAGCGAGGGGAGGAGCAGGAGTTGAATTTCCTGATTTCAGCAAAGCGGCAGAGCAAACATCAACATGGATCTGCCTTCCCAGGGCTTGTCTGAGCTTCCTTTGTCCCACCACTTCTTTGTCTCGAGCCGCTGCAGCTTGCCAGGCAGCTACCAGCCCCTCTTCCCACAGGGGATGCACACAGTCCTGTGCTTGCACAGAGCCAAGGAAAAGCTTCTCTGAATCTCTCCCTCCTACCTGTAGGCTCTTGGGGATCCTCCAGAAGCGTCCCAACCAGTATAAACTTCCTAGTCCTCTGCTTGCCTGCCTTTATTCCCCACATTATCCTATCAATGCGAGGTGTTAGACACCTCCTAGGCACCCTGACACCTGGTTACAGCTCTCTGGATTCCTGTCCTGCTCCTCCCCCTTTTGCACCAGGTTGGGATCCAGGGTTGGCCTCCCTCCTTTGTTCCCGTCAGGCTGCTGATTGTGCTGGGTGATGGTGTTTGTTCAGAGCCAGAGAAAACATGAGGCCTCTCAAAAAGCTTGTACTGTACTTTGAAATAAATAAATAAATAAGCAGCACAAAGAGGACACTGTCACCAGGACCCCTTCCAGCTCTCTAATTAACCAATGTTGTGGCAAAGAGAAATTTCCCACCATCAGCAGAGTTGGCACTGGCTGCTCTTTTAGTTTTAACATATTTTTTTTCCCATGATGGAGCACTGGTGGGCCAGGGAGGTGAGGTTGGGTGACTGTCCCTGCTGCAGTGCAGAGAATAACGTGAAACTCAACTGCTGGCTTCTAAGGCTGAAGTGATGGATACCTGTCCCCCTCTGGAAGGGGCTTAGTGACACTAACCCGGTCCCTCCTGGGTGATCTGCACTCTCATATGGGATGTGTAAATAGGAGTTAACATGGTGTGAAGAAGGGGAGCAAATCTGAACCTTGGTGTGGGGCTATGAAAGAGCTAAAGGTCATTGTATTAGTAGTGCCTCGTTCCTTTGTCAGGGACAGTGCCCATCCAAGGGTTATCCCATCCTGGTCCTGCTGGCTGCTGCACTGGCACCTTCTTGTGCTTTTCTCAGCTCCTCTCTCCTCTTCTGGCTCAGTTTCTTCTGTTGAAGTCAGTAGACAGCTGATGCTGTGCTTATAGGAAGAGAGTATCTGTGGTGGGCTTGCACGTGTTGGCAGCCATACTCTGTGTGCCTGCAAGCAGAGAAGACAAGACCGGGGTCGTCTCCTCAGCTGTGGAATTAATAGCCCATCACTTGGGAGCTGCCACTGCGCTCCCTGGGTTAGGCTCTGCTGCAGAACGGGGAGGGCACACGGGGTGGTACCAAAGTCTGGCCTTCCAGAGGGTGACAGGGTGTTTTTGTTCTTATTTCTGATAAACTCGTGTGCAGCCTTAACTTAGAACTGTCTTCACAGCACGGGCACAGTGCCATGGTCTTGTCCATTTGTGTTCCACAGATGTAGACTTCAGCTTTGTCAGGCCTGGATGGTTTTATACCTTTTGTGAAGGATCTGGTTTGGGCCTAACTCCTCATTATTTACAGCAAAATTCAGGTTCCTTTAAAATGGGGAACCTTTTGTTCTTTTCCAAATGTTTAACATTTTCTGAGCCTGAAATAATTCTTGCAGAAGTATATGCAAACCTGTTCACGAGCTTGGGCTAAAAACGAGTGAGAACAGTCCTTGAGGAACTGCAGCATCTGTTAGTCTTTGTCTCAAATGATCTTCAGAGAGTAAAGCAGACGCTTCCAAATTTCCCATAATAAAAGGTTAGTTAAAAATCTCATCCCTATGCTGTAATCAGGCCAGAGTAATTTAAAAGTAAGGATGCAGTATTTGCTGGCTCAGAGACAAGCTGCAGTCAAGCTGTGGTCAGCACCTTCCCGGGTAGCAGGCAGCTCTCGCTTCATCTCTGCCTTTCTCCCAGAGCTGATCGGTGCCCTGCACCCCTCTGGGGCACGAACACGTGCCGGGAGCTGCTCTCGGGAAGCTGCTTGGCTAAAAGCCCTCGTGTGCCCCTTCCCCAGCCCATGTCAGCTCTGGCTCGGCTCGCGGAGCTGTTGCTGGCTGCGGCAAGGGCTGATGCAATATTGCCAGAGACAAAGCTCAGGCCGCAGCAGTGAGAGTTGGCTCTGCAAACAGCAGGCTCTGGGTCTCGGGGGCTGGTTTTCCCCTGATTTCTAAATATCTGTAGCAAACCTGCGGCCGATCTGCACGTTGTAGCCGGTTCGTAGAGATCCTGCGATGCAATTTGATGTATTTCTTTGGTAAACCAGGTTCTGGTCTCCTAGGTATTATTTTTAATTTAATACTCGTCTTTGGACTATCAATAATATTGCATAGTGGCTTTTTTCTTTCGGCTTTAAAGTGTAAGATGTTTTCAGTAAACTCTTAAAACGCTCCCCAAAGGCCCATCAGTAAAGTTCAAAGGAGAAGACTAATCATTAGAAGGTGTTTGCAATTATTCCCTCCTCCTGGTGTTATAAAAGGGAGCAAAACCTGTGCACCCCTGGAAGTGCATGAAGCACACAGCAAAGCCATTAGGATTTGGAGAGGGGGAAGCACCAAATTCAGGGTGCAGTGTGGTTTTGTTGGTTTGGTTGGTTTGGGGTTTTTTTTATCACGCTATAAAACACCTTAATGATAAGCACAGGGTTACCCCGTGCTATTCACAGAAAGCCGTCGATACGAGATGCCCGTTGCCAAAATAACTCTACAGCTCTTAAGCGCCAGCGTACGCTGGGTCCCGGTCCTGGCCCCCCTTTTCCTGGAGCGCTGTCCCTGTTCCCGTTCACACACAGCCAGCTTTTATCCCCTGCTTCCTGCTGCACGGAGGAACACGCCGGAGACAGCCGATGCCTGTTCTTGCTCAGGCTCTCCGCAGCTGATCTGGGAATGATTTGAAACAAAGCCCCTTAGTCCTTTGGAAGCCTCCGACGTGAAAAATCATTTCAAGTTTATTAGGAACGGCTGCGGCCACACGTACGTGGAAAAAGCAAGCAGGAAAAAGCCAGAGAGGGGGAGGCGATGGTGGCAAAGGCCCTTTCTGAAGACAGGGGAGGGGTTGAGCAGCCCACAGATAGTTACCAGGTCTCTTGTTTTCCCCCTTTCAGGAGGCGGGCAGCCGCTTTCCCGTGACACTTAATAACTAAAGATAACGAGAAGCGCTGTAGATAACAGAGCTTTCAAAAGCTCCGTGGCTGGCACTTTTGTTCTGGGCAGAGGAGGTTTTATTTGGGGGCAGGTTGTCTCTGCGTGACTGGCAGAGCTTTTATCTCTGTTGCTGCTGTGCCTTCTGGTTCCCCGTGGGCTGTTTGTTTCTCCGGCAGCTCTTTCTGCGGGTGTGCAGGGCCCTGCATGGCCGCTCGATGCAGCTTCTCTGGACCAGTGTTGTTGAGAGAGGCCTCCCTGCCAGCAAAAGGTGCCTCGCTTAGCAACCCAGCCCTGCTCTTGAGTGAAGCCATCCACGGACCCCAGCACTGCTTTCGGCTGGGACTGGCTCCGTCCTCGCCGCATTCCCTGGATTCAACGGGAGAGGGCTGGAAGGAAAAGCCTCCCCCACAGCAAGGTCCTCTGGAAGGTGGGGGTTTGCAGGGACAGGCTCTCGGACAGCCCAGGGATGAAGAACTGGGGATGGCTGCTGCTAAAAGCATCCTGCTCTGGGGCAAATCTCTGTCCTGTTTTGCCCCTTGAAAAGGCAGCGGCCGTTAATAACAGTGTTTGTGTTCTGCGGGCTTTGTGGATAGGAAGGGGGAATGCATCTCCTAGAGCCTGTGCATTTTTCTCTTGGCCACCTCCCTTCTCCCGTGATGCAGCAGAGCATGGGGAAGGGCCACGCTGTGGCATTGCTCTGCTTTTTCTCCCTCAGCAGGAGAGCCAAGTTACATCCTTGCTCAAAAAACATGTGGGTCAGCCAGTGCTGTGACCCACCCCACCCCCCCTAGGGCCTGGGGGTTGTTCTTCTTGCTTTTTTTTTTTTTTTTTCCTTTTTCTTTTGCTGTAGGCAAGGCAGCTGACAGGAAGATGACTGTTAACTTGAGAAGATAAATCCCTTCCATCCACGAAGGCTGTGAGCAGGCTATTAAAATTATAATCTAATCCTTTATTGAGGGACTTGAACTCGCTCAGGAAAAGGGACACAAGAGGCTTTTGAAATTGTACTTGCAGCCCCCCCGCTCCATGTGACATTAAATGGTTTCTTACCACAACAGCCAGCCATAAGGGTGCTAATGAAAACTTAATTTTTGGTGTGGATGCTTTCTTCCCCTCGGTGAATCTGTCATCTCTCTCCAATTAACTGTGGGATCAAAAAGAAAAAAAGGCAGCCTTTGCTCCTCAAAGAATTAGCGGTGTTTTGCAGAACTCACTGTTGCACACGCTGAGTGTGTTGCAGCACCGAGACTTGATTTTGAATTCTGACCCGTGCCAGTGTGATCTGCAATAGCCAGAGCTGGCAGCATCAGCTTTCCTCCACAAATATCCCGAAATTATCTCACTGTGCACAGATCATTTTATTTTATGTTCTGGCTGAGACGTGGATCTTTCCTAAATACTGCAGGTAGCAAACTGTGCTGTGTATTCATCTCTTGCCAAATTTAATGTCAGCTTCTAAAGCAGGAAGAAGGTGCATATTGTGCAGTGTATTTTTGTTCTTTCTATATTAACAGACACCAGAAATACTAATGCAAAAAATACCCTCAGCCAAGGCTTGGTACGTGGGATTAAATAGGAATACTTCTTAACCTTCCACCGTGAGAACAGAGGTTTACCAGCAGAGAAGCAGCAACGCTGAGAAGGCCTCTTCTTGGAGCTGTGGTTTGTTGTGCTGCTGCTGTGAGCTGCAGGACTGGTCAGGAACTCGTCATCCTGATCTGGCTCTGGGCTTGGCAGTTTTTTTGCATCCAGGGTGTGCCGTAAGGTTTGAAGACCAAGAGGGGATGGGTTTGAGTAGGGGTGTCCAGCCGCTGCGTTTGAAGTGATGTGTTTTATGTTGTCCTTGAGCGATAGACATCGTTTGGGAGATCTGGCAGATGGGCTTTGCTGTTCCTCAGTGCTCTGGGAGCTGCAGTAATTGAAGCCAGCATCACCTCGGGTGTGCGTGCAGCTGGCCGGCCAGCCCCAAGGGCAGATGGCTTTGTGGATCCCTCATTAGCCTGGAGGTCAGCGGCAGTTTAAACTGGGAGGGTCGAGTAGCCCTCGCTGCAGGAGGAGCTTCTAAAGTTGCGTTGTTGATGGATCTGATTCCCCAGACTTCTGCAGGACTGACCGGTGTCACCAGCAGGGTTTGCAGGAGCTGCAGCATCACGGGGGTGAGGTGGTGGCAGGATGGTTGTGTCCCTGGAAAGAGCTTTTTCAGCGGGTTAATCCCAGACTTAGACTCAAGTAAAAGCTTTCTTTTTTTTTTTTTTCTTTTGGTTTTTTTAAGTTAGAAGAGACTTTTGCATGTTTGTAGGCTTTCAGCTGAGCTTTATACCTTTGTGTGAGGGAAGGAGATTGGATGAGCTTGTTCAGTTGAGCTTAAAATATGTTTCTTATTTGTTACATAATTGAAAAAACAAACCCTTTCAGGTCCATCTTTTCCAGTCGGTGTCACTAAGATGGTAAAGGTGCCTATCTCCATTTTCAACAGCATTGCAAAATTAAAATAATCCGAGAAGAAAAAAAAAAATTGCATTCTTGAAGCTTTGGGGCCACTCTTTGGGAGAGCTGCTCGGGCAGTAAAGGGGCAGAGGATGTTTGGTTGCCTGTTGCAGATCGTGCCCAGGTTGTTTTCCAGCCAGGGAACGTTGCAATCTGATACTTGGGGGGTCATTAGGAGCTGTGTGTAGGCTCAGAAGAGCCATTCTTCAGTGGTTTTTATGGAGATAGATAGGCTGTAATTAACAGCCCGTGGAAGCAGCCTGCTTGGAAAAAGAAAAAGCATGTCCTGGAAAGTCTTTAATTTTAACCATTGACTCCCAGAATACCAAAAGGGAGGGAAATACTGAGTTTGCTGGCTTTCTGCAGATCAGGATAACTTAAGTCTCCCAAGGAAACCTTATCTGGTGGCAGGAGGAGGGGACATCTTAGCAAGTCTCCAGGGCATCGCTGCTGGACGTGTGTGGGACTGTGAGATTGGAACTGGGAAGCTGTCTGGGCTTAACATCATTGCAACATAGCTGCACACATGGACTGGGTTTCAAGTTCAGTCCCAGAGCACTCTTCAAAATAGAGGATATTTTCCACACAAAGAGCGTTGAGGAAGAAATTTATGGAGTTTGGCAGTACCGAAATTAGGGCAAAATGAAGCAGAGTCTTGTGCATTGTAGGATACGTGGGGCTTGGGGTTCCTCTCCTGCTCCACCGCCAGCGCTTGCAGATGAGCTGCTGAAGCAAACCAAATGCTCCTTCGTAGGCAGGTAGACCCAGAGTGGCTGATGCTTGATGCAGGTGTTGTATGTCATCCAACAGCTCCTGTTCTTGGCTTTCCTCCCTAATAACTTAACATCTAGAGTACAAACCCTGTCCTGGAGGCTTCGCTGTTCTCGTTGGCGTTCTGAAAGTGCCAGGTAGCGTTTCATCCCAGCGGACACGAAGCAGCAGCAGATAAAACCCTGCAGGGACCCAGAGGACCTCTGTTGCCATCACTGCACATATGGCCAGCAGAAGCATCTGCTGCCTGGCACTGAAGGGAGTTGTCTCTTCCGTTGTTTGGTGTGATCGTTATTATCCCGGTAGCTGTTGAGTGCTGTGGTGCAGTGAAAAAACTCCTTTTTCACAGCCCTTCTTGGGAGGGGACAGCTGATGCTGTAGCATAGAGTCATAGAACCATCCGGGTTGGAAGGGACCTTAAAGATCATCTTGGTCCAGCCCCCCTGCCATGGGCAGGGTCACCTCCCACTAGAGCAGGTTGACCTTGGACACTTCCAGGGATGTGCCCTCCACAGCTTCTCTGGGCAACCTGTGCCAGTGTTTCACCACCCTCACCGTGAAGAATTTCTTCCTAATATCTAAATCTCCCCTCTGTCACTTTAAAACTGTGTACCCTCCTCCTATCACTACACTCCCTGATGGAAAAGTCCCTCCCCATCTTTCCTGTAGGCCCTTTTAAGTACTGGAAGGCTGCAGTAGGGTCTGCCCAGCATGAACTGGGGCGATTCTCTGGTTTCACGCCAACACCAGCATGGCCTTGTGTAAAGCTCGAGAGCTGCCTGCACCCTCGGGGCTGTCTATTCCCCAGGCAAGCCTCGCCTAGTTCAGGAGTTGCAGGGTGGTCTTCCAGGACTGTGTCCACCGTGCTCCCTTGATGTAACAGAAGCTGGTGGAGATGCCATCTCTCCAGATACCTGCATCCACCTGAGGCTTCACTTCGTTATTCAGTCTCGCTGCTGCTCCTTTGGGTTGAGAAAAGTGCAGATGACGAGGAGCAGAAGGACGCTTTCAATTTCTGCCTTGTTCTTGTGGAGCGGTGGGTCTGAATATTCTTGCTATAACCCCTAAAGAGACATTGAAGAAGCATCTTGCGATTTATGCCCTCCTCAGAGTTACAGATAAGATCTAAATGGCCTCCCTCACAGCACCGCTTGGCTACTAGAGCCAGGATTTCAGTTGTGTCAATTCCAGCTGCTGGGCCAAAAACTGGAGACGCGTGAGCGTAATGTAAATATTTAATAGACTATTGCCATTTAAAAGATTAACAACTCTCCGGCAGCTCTTCAGATGGGCAGAGCTGGGTTGCAGCTCTCTGGTTTCCATCAAGTCAATGAATTTTAGCACTGATCTCCCTGGAAAGCTGTTCTAAGCCTCTTAGCCATACTCCGTAGAGTAGGCTCGGCTCTGGGCGAGTTCCTTGTGCTGCCATCCCCCATCTCAGCCTTGCTTTTGCCTAAACCCGAGTTAGCCCCAAACGAGGGCAATTCAGCCAGATTGACCTCTTGAATCCCCTGCAAACATGCTGAAAAAAGCAGCACTGAGAGAGCAGAAGGTTTCTGCAGCAGGAACTAGCCCACTGACTCTTGATACCGCTGTGTTTTCTAGGAAGATGACGAGAAGATAATCCAGGAGATTCAGAAAGAGGCTGAAGAGGAGCAAAGGAAGAAAAATGGAGGTAAGTCAGTGTGTACCTGTGCTTTGAGATCCGACAGAGGACAACAGAAGGCCCTCAGGTTCCCAGCTACTGACGAGTCCCTGGCTCCTCCCTGGATTCATCCCACGGCCTGGCTGTTCACAAGGCTTCTCCGTGCACCACTGGGCTGCACCAGGCATCACCCAGATGGTGCTCCAGAGAGCCAAACCAGCATCACCCCGTTCCTCCTGGCAACCGGCCTGGCTGTAGAGTGCTGTTTCCTGCAGGCTTTTGCTGGGACTGTGGGGAGGGACAAAGCTTGTGCCCAGCTCTCGACCTGTCTCTTCTCTGCTTGGCAACGTAGCTGAAGGGCAGCCTCACCTCTCTGCGTCGGGAGGCACAGGGGCGTGCAGAGGGCTGCCCCCCATCTCTGCAAAAGGAGGGGTTTCCTCGGTGTGGTGTGGTGTGGATGATGGGAGCCAGCCTGGAAAGCTGGTGCTGCGCTCCCTGGTGCCTGGAGCGTGGAAGGGGCAAGTGGTGATGCTGGAGATGGAACGTGCTGGAGATGGAAGGTGCCGATTGTGAATGTAAAACCGGGGACCGAGCTTGGTGAGTTTTCTCTTGTGGGATGACTGGTTCTTGTCTCTCCTCCTTCTGCAGAGAACAGCTTCAAGCGGATCGGCCCGCCTGCGGAAAAGCCCATGGAGAAAATCCAGAGAATTGAAATCATCCCCAGGCCTGTTCCTCAGAACCTCCATCAACCCCGGATGCCCCCCTACCCCTTCGTGCACCCTCCCTTCCCGCTCCCTCCCGTCCGTCCCATGTTCAACAACATCCCCCTCAACATCGGCCCTATCCCCGCCCCTTACGTCCCCCCGTTACCGAACATGCGAGTGAACTATGATTTTCCCCAGATCAACGTTCAGCTGGAGCACAACTTGCCTATGCACTTTGGCCCTCAGCCTCGGCACCGGTTCTGACCCGGTTCAAACAGCACTTGGCGTAGAGTCATTGCAGGGCAAAGCCACCCCTTTAACGTGTCCGTCCGTGTCCCCCCCCCTTCCTCCCTGCTCTAGCCCCTCTCAGTGTAGCCAGGGGGACCCGCTCTGACTCGCGTACCTGCACTGCACCCTTCTCTAGAGCTTCTCAGAACCTTTGCAAGCAAACATTTCAACCTGTGCTGCAACAGGGCTTGGTGCTGCCTTTCCAAGGGGTCTCTCCCTGGGTTGGGCATCCAGATATTTTTCAGTTGACAAAGCCTGTTCGGGCAGCTGTTGGGAGGGAAAGGGAGCCTTTGTGGAGCTCAGGGATGCAGCCGTTCCCTGGGGACGTTCCAAAAATCCTACCTTCCTGCTGGCCAGAGCAGCTGCTGCACACTCAAGTGAGTCTTGGGGGAAGGGAGGAGAGATTTGGCATCTGAGTAAGACCTTCAGAAACAGGAGTCAGCTGCCCCAGCCTTCTGCCTGCAGAGAGGCACAGGGCAGGGGGTTCCCATGTTCTCCAGCATCCCTGTAACCTGCTAGCACCTCCCAGAAGAAATAAATTGTTCAAAACAAGGTCCATCTTGTGTTCTTAGCATTTCTCACTCCTCGAGCAGAGTGAGGGGATGTAGCAGCCATCTCAGTGCTGAGAACCTTGTAGGATGCCCAGATCCATGTTCTGTCTTGGGGCTTTAGCAAGTAGCAGATGGACTCAGGCACCTTTATCTTTGCCTGAACTGAATTTGCCCCCTTTGAAGGGCTCAGGGTTGTTGTTTGTTGTTCCTCCCCCGAGGTGGGTGTCCCTCAGCTTCCTAAACATTGCCTTCACTTTGTTGTTCTCCCTTGACATCCCAAGTCTCACACAGTAACCTAAACTGTGCCCTTCATTGCAGAAACACTGGGGCAAATACCTGGTGCGATGCGTAGCCTGGGGTGTGTGACAGGGCAGAAAAGTTAGGAAGCACCCCTGTAGCTGTGCACGCAGGCGCCAGTGAGCCGGGACCCCCCTCAGCCCCACCCCTGCGACCAAACAGGCAGCTGCAGGGAGCTGGCTGCTTCCACAGCCTGAAAATCCGTGTCTCGGCTGAAATGGCTTTGGAAAAGCACGTGAAAAGGCAAAGGCGAGCGTCGCTGGCCTTGGGAAGTGAGGGCTTAGGTAAAGCAGAACTTCCTTGGGTAGTTGCCGGGCTGTGGAAGTGTTGGCACAAAGCCCTTTCCCCACAGCCCTTGGCTGTGCTGCCTGGCACGGGCCCCCTCTGGAAGACAAAACAGTTAAAAAGGAGGGGGGGAAACACCCCACCTTTTCCCAGAAACACTGGGCTAGTTTTTAGCAGCCCATTTGAGCTGCTGTTCCCTGAATGGTTTGGTTTGGGCCATATCCTGCTCTGTCTTGCTGGGTGCACTTTTTCTCCCATTATTCTCCTCCAGAATTTGAGCATCCACGTGTCTGATGGTTCTGTTTTTCGGGTAAAACTCTTCTGCCTCCACCTCACAGCTTCTGCCAAACCCTTGCTTGCAGCTCTGTAACCGCTCCCGGCAGGAGCGAGGGGCGTGGGGCTGTCAGTGGGACCCTCCTGGGAGGGATGCAGCTTCCACCGTGGCCTGGGGCAGCATCTGGGGACTGGTGGCCCCAGGAGGGTCTTCCCAAAGGGGACTTCCATACTTTTTGGAGCTCAGTCAGCAATTTCCCCCCTCTCAGACATTGCCTGTGGGTTGCAGGTGCCCTGTGGAGTGCTCGGTTGCTGTTCCCTTGCTGCTGACACTTACAGGGCTTTTTTGTTCGGTTGGTTGGTTTTGTTTTCATTTCAGTTTATTTCTGGAAGTAGTCTGGGGGCTGCAGGAGTTTATCGCTTGCTGCTCGGCTGGGTCTGAGCCAGGTTTAAATCTGGCCTCGCTCTGAGCGGTTCCGGCAGTAGCCGGGAGCAGGGTGGCCCAGAGGATTTGGGAAGGGCTGTGCTCACAACCTCGGCGGCTGGTGAGAAAAGGGACCCAGGTCAGAAGCACCACTGGTCAGAAAGGGACAGAAAAGGAATCTTGGGGGTTTGACAGCCAAGATCTTGTGAGCTCAAGCTTGGGTGAGCCTTTCTTCGGCAGCACGGTCACGGTTGTCTCCCAGCACTGGCCTAAGCCCATCGTTTGGTGTGTGCCTGGAGACGTGCGGGCACTGAGAGCTAAGCCTTGGCAGAGGGGAGTGCAGAGGCGGGAGCGAGAGGGATGGAGAGGTGGCAAGTGCAAGCTGGTGTCCATGGTCTGTGGTGGCTCAGGTGTGAGCATCTTCTGCTGCCGTGGTGCTGCGGTCATGGTTCTTGAGCAGCCTGGTAGAGGTAACAGGGAGAGAGGACCACGGTCCCCATGTCCCCTGCTAAACCGTAAGCTAGCTGTGTCTGAGAGAAGTCGGTGCTTGGTCTGCGATGGGGAGGTGCCCTGTGCCCAGCAGCCCTGAGCAACAGGCTCAGCCCCACACCCAGCCCTGGGGTGACGCTGGGCTCCCGGTGCTGCTTTTCTCCCGGAGGAAACACCAAAATTCCTCTGCAGCCAAAGCTCATGGCTGCTCCTCCCTCTAACCCAAGGGACCTTGAGCTGTGGTTTCTGGTAGAACTTGGATCTGTGTCGATTTACTTTAAAAAAAAAAAAAAAAAGGAGAAAAAAGCCAACAAAAGTTACTGAACAACCACCAGAGCCATCCATGATCTGCTCTCTAACTCCTGCATCCCGTTTTCCTCCTGTCCCACCATCCTCAAAAGCATTTGTCCTTCAGAAGGCGACTGGGAGGTTGCTGTGCCCAGGCTGATCCCCTGACAGGTACTTCTTACGGTTAATTGCAGTGTCCCATTTTACTTGCCTTAAAGGTGGAGAGAGAAACTTAGTATTTGCACTTAGCAAAGCATTATATTAAAAGACAGAAACCCTGTAAAGATGTGCATGTTCTGCAACTTTGTATAACAATAGCTGAAAAGAAATAGGTGGTTTATTAAAAAAAAAAAAGAAAAAGGAAAAAAAAAAATATTTTTCTTGATTTTTCTTCCTTCTGTTAGTAAACTGTTCTAATATTCTGTGTGTAAAAAGTTCCTGTATTATATTGTAATTTGAATTTTTGTAAATAAATTTGTGCACTCTGGCTTTTACCCCTGTGCTTTCCTTGCAGCCGAAACGTGGTCCTTCCGTCCCGAGTGCGCTGGCTGGGGGCTGGGGCTGACAGGCAGCGAGCAGGCAGGGCTGTTTCGCCAGATCTCAGCCTTCCTTGTTGAAAACTCCGCACGTTGCAAGGCAAAAACCCATTTGACCCTTCTGGAAAAGCTTAATACGTTCCACATGCTCCTGAGGAGAAACTGGATGGGATAGAAAATGGTTTCCAGTAGTTCCTTTAAATGGAAACCAGGACGCATGCGGCTGGGGGAAGAGGCTGGAGGCACCTTCCCCCTTCCAGGAGCGATGGTAAATACAGAAAGGGGAGAGGTGGGAAGGGTGGGGGTCCTGCCTGCTGTGGTGCAGCAGCTCTGGGGCCCCTTCCCTGCACCGGTACCCTCTGGCCATGCCAGCAAAACTCCCTCCCTGCCACCTCCCTGGGCCCGGTGTCACAGCCGGGTTTGCTCAGCCACGCGAGGATAGAATTGTAGAATCAATAATGGTTTGGGTGGGAAGGGACCTTTCAAGGTCACCTGGTCCAACCTCCTGCAGGGAGCAGGGCCACCTGCAACCAGAGCAGGGTGCTCAGAGCCCTGGCCAACCTCCCCTGCAATGGTGCCAGGGATGGGGCAGCCACCACCTCTCTGGGCAGCCTGGGCCAGGCTCTCACCACCCTCAGCATCAAAAATTGCTTCCTTCTCTCCAGTCTGAATCTCCCCTCTTTTATTTTAAACCCATCATCCCTCATCCTGTCACAACAGGCTCTGCTCAAAAGTCTGTCCCCATCTTTCTGACAAGCCCCTTGAAGTCCTGAAAGGCCACCAGAAGGTCTCATGTCAGTGGGGGGCCAGGGCAAGCACGTGGCAATCAGAACCGCTCAACGTTTCCTGCAGAGCCTTCATTTTGCCCTGTTTACAGTAAGGAACAAACATCCTTCCTTCCTTTGGCTCTCGCTGCGGCGCTCAAACCCGTGTCTGAAGTTGAGGGGCTCTCCTGACAATATCCTTCCACTATCCTCTGCCCTGGGACGTGCGCCTGGGGGGGAGCTGGGCAACCCCCTCTTTCCCAAACCCTGCTGCTTTTCCCAAACCGGCTTTAGATCTTAAAGGCCAAAGAGGAGCCTGTTGGTGCTCTGCAGCTGCTGAGCTGGGCTGCGGGATGCAGAGGAGCTGGCTGTTCTCCCTTGGGTGATGGGGTTGGTGCCCTGCCCTTCCACAGGTACGTGCTGCACCCCATCTTCACAGCCAAAACTGAGGTTGGTCCCAGCATCAAACCTGGGTGGGTTGGCTGACTTTTAGGGCTGGTTTCAGTGGTCTCGGGAGGGCTGAGGGCACCTCCTGGTTCCTCCAGCCAGACACCATCCTTTAGGATGGGCTCCCAACTCCTTCCTGTCCTTGGGGCTTTTATTTATCATCCCCTTCTCCATTTCACCAAGCAAAGGAGGGGTTTTATTGCTGCCCCCCACCCTGCCATGTGCCCAAACCCAGCATCCCATCGCTCTTCCCTCTGCTCAGGGCCATTATATGGAGGGAAATATCTGAGCCGGGGGGAAAAAAGCAGCAACTTGACAGCACTGCTGGGCTGAAAGGGGGCACGGATTCACTCCTGGCTGCCAGGGCAGGAAGAAGTGGTTTGCAGGAGGTGGTGGTTTGCTGGTGCATCTCCCTGACCCACCCCTAGGTCACTCATCCTCAAGGATGCCTGTGGGCATGGTGGCTTAAGGCTGCTCTGAACAGCTCAAGAGGTGGCCCAACCTCCAGCCAGCTTTGGCTCCATGAAGATGAGCTTGTTGGTCACCATTCCCTTCCCCCCAACTCAGCTCTCATTAAAAGGCTGTTGCAGCTCCAGCCAACAGACCACACGCCACCGCTCGTATCCGAATGCAGGATTTATTTTTTTATTCATCTTTCTCCATTTGAAGCTTTTTTTTTTAAGTTATACAAATGGCACTTACAAAAAAAAATAATTAAAAAAAAAACCAAACCCAAAGCTTAAAATTTTCCGATTGAGATGTTTTCAGAGTCACGACACCCGATAAGAGGAGACAGGAGAGATGTTGACCTAGTGTCACACGGAAGAAGCCGGAGCGGGAGTTACATGGTTCAAACTGCGATGGGGGATGAGGAGGTGACATAGAGGGAGGGGAGGGGTGAAGGCCAGTGAAAAGTGTGTGCCAAGTCACAGGGTCACTCAGGGCTTCATCAAGACACTCGGTCCTTCGACGGGCAGCGTGGTCCATGAGTGGGTGGTGCCCGTGCGAGCGCAGGCAGCCCCTGGATGTGAGCGCAGAGCCCGAGGTAGAGTCCCGGCCGGGATCCCCTGTGCCCTGAAGGACCCCGGCCCGGAGTTGTCCCCCTGGCAGGGGACGGGTCACTCGCTCGTCCAGCTGGGAGTTTAGCACCAAGCTCCTCCGGAGGGTTGGCCGCCCCTCCGCGGGGATGGCTTTAAGGCTGACGAGCCCCTGCCTTGCCTCCGGCAATAGGGACCGGCCGGGTTTTGGCACCGCGATGATGCTGTGAGCACCCTTGGCGTGGGGTGTGCGGGGAGGGACCACCCCGGCGGGGGCCCGCGGGGGAAAAGGCTCCTTGGTGTGTTTGTAGGGAGCAAATCCCGGCGCTGGGAAGGCCCCAAAGGATAAAGTGCCTTTCAACACCCTAACGAACACGTCAGCATCACCCGTTACAAACAGCGTTATACTCTAATGCAGACCTAGTACAGACAACAGCTGGTAACACAGTGCCATGGAGAGCTTATATAAATAGAGACTAACAAAAATACTGTTTTGGTCTTTTTTTGTCTTTTTTTTTTTTCTTTTTTTTTTCTTTTTTGTCTTTTTTTTTTTTTTTTGTTTTTTCACTATTGTTTTCATGGCGGTGGAGCCATACCCCGGGTGTGGGGGCCGGGGGCTGCCCCGTCTCT
>JAAGNO010025694.1:17021-46020 GCA_033439905.1 Ceryle rudis | reverse complement strand
TCCCAGGGCACCACTGACAAGAGCCTGGCCCCTTCTGCTTGACCCCCACCCTGCAGAGATTTGTAACCATTCATCAGATCCCCCCTCATGGTGGGTTGTGTTTTTTTCCCCAGAAGGGTCAAATAGATGATGTGAGACCTGGTATCCTGCTACCTGCCCACCCCACACACACAAGATAGCTTGTGGGGAACAGCATGGGATTCACAGCAGTCAGCATGATAACACAGGACCTATTTCAACCAGCCACAAATACTGAAGCCCAAGATACAAAATATGGCTGTCTCCCACTGCCATAAATTCTCCCAACATGGAAGTTGGATCTCTTACCTGTCGCAGGGGAACTTTCATCAAAAACCTTGGTCTTCCTGGTTTTGAGAGAGCACTCGCATCAATCTCTCTCTCACTGCTTGCAATAACATCATCACCTTCTCCAAGGTCAGAGGCCTAATTCAGCAGGATTTGGGACAAACTGAATACCTGCTCTGTGATCCTTGTTGGGACTTCGGTGACAACTAAATTATATTAACCCCATGGCAGGCAGGTGGGAATTGGAAGCAGTAGTTCAGTTGAAAAGCTATGGATGTACAAACTTACTTTAGGGTGGCTCAGGGGGCAGCTGGACACTTGAACTCTTTTGTGGACCTTTACCTACACAATTTACAAGTCCTCTGATTTTTTTTTTAATTGGTATTTGCCCGGTAAACACCTCACAATTCAACAGCATATTATTAACATTGAATGTTTCATCCGTCATCAGCTCCTAGAGATGATGTTCTCCTCCCAGCATCATACCCAGGCAGTGGCTTCTTAGTGCCCACTGGAGTCCACGGATTAGATACAAGGTGAAAGGTCAGCAACAGATTAAAACAGCAAAGTTTACTGTCACAGTAACTAAATGTGCTACCACCACTGCGGGGAAAGGGACATTAGTGTGATGATTTGAACAGCAGTAAAAGGAGATACTGTTTACAGGAAAATACTTACATCAGAATTTATTATTAATCCTAAATTAGTATCACATCATTATCACTTCCCACAATGTGTTACGTCCCCTTCTCCACAAAAAGAGAGAACATAGATATATCCATTTGTGCTCAAGGGGAAAAAATTATAGAAAAAAATAGTCTGATTAATTTTTAAACCAAATTTCTTTAAGTGAGATAAGGTCATGGAGATGCACAGCATAATTAAAAAAAAAAAAAACAACCCTCTAAGGTTTAAAGAAAACTGAAAATCCCAGTTTCTGGATGTGGGAGAAGTCACTGAGTGCAGGTACTTGAGATTATGATCCTGCAACAGCTTTCCACACAGATTCACACAACCCAGATTTTAGGGAGCGTCTAAGAGCAGAAAAGAGGAGACGTAGAAGGGAGCACTCAAGGTTTTCATATGGAGCTGGCTCGTTACCTCCTTCCCACATCTCAGCGTGTACAAACTCTGAAAGCGGCTTAGTAGCACTTTGCATACCTTGTGCTAGGGTCAGCCAAGAAGCCCGCCAACCTTTGCATCCATGCAAAACCTGACGCTGGCCTTTGAGCACTCCAGCCTTCTTCCCGAACTCCCTCTGCTATCACAATAGCTTAGAAATGTGGTTTGTTTCGCAAGAAACGCTGAAACTGCAGCCGAGTCGGGTTGTTGCCAATGCTCATCTCAGCACTGGCGTGTTAGCAAAGCTGAGATCGCGCTGTGGAAACAGAAGGACAGACCCGTTTGTCTCATCCTTGAAATATGACACTTGCTTTTTTTGGCCACCATTTCATATTTCCCCCCAATTTTCAGAAGTAGATCAGCAACTGCCAGGGACTATATGAAGTGTCAGGACTGCAGAAGCGCTTGGTTGTGGCTGCCAACAGTGACTGGGACCCGTTTGTGGCATTGCTCGAGGATCTGGAACGAACAAAACTCATGTTGTGGCCCCAGGCTGCAGAGCAGCGAGCGATGCTCTGTGATGCTTCCCCTCAGGTTACACCTCTGAGATCTGTTGATCCACTGGGGCCAGGATTTAGTGCCCCACGCTCCTAACATTTAAGGTGTGCCTGCCTCCCAAGGACAGCCTCCCATCCAGCCGATGCCTCTGCAACTGCCTCTGCTCTGCGACTCAGGAGCAGCTGGCTGCTGCACGACACGGGGCTGGAGGAGTCATGCACCGGTATGGATGGCATCACGCACAGCAGTTCCCTGCACAGCCATGCCTTCCTCGTGCCCCAACACCCAGTCCTCACATACAGCCTCAAGTCAGCATGAGTACAAAATCCAAACCAACTTTGGCAGCTGAAGACATCAAACGGCCAATTACACCGACGGTCAAGCCCTTACAGACCCTTTAACAGTGTGGAACCTTCAATGTCTATGAATGGAAGGGTTTATCCACATCAGCAGCTCTGGAAAGGTCTCAGATTGCATTAAAGCATGGCTGAGAAAAAAAAAACGAATTATGCTACAACCCTAACCCAGAAATTTCAGAAAAGCCTTTGGAAAAAAATACTAAAAAGATTCAGAGAGTGATTCTACATCTTCCAGATATCTATCTAAGCAAGTTACTCGAATATTTCATTATAAAAACATCAATGTAGATTATTTTATTTAATTGTCTTTCCTACCAGTTGACAGCACGCAGCCTCTAAGTTTCACATAGGGCAGCAGTGCCCTCTTTTGGTGCAATTTATTATGCACAATGTTTCTGGTTCCTCAGCAAGGCTAAAAAGCCTTTCCTAGGGATGTTACCACCTCTGTTATTGGCCCCGCTGGAGTTTTGGGGAAAAAAAATTAGAAAAATAATAATAATAAAAAAAAAAGCACCATAAAGCTACAACAAATGAAGCACTTAAAAATAATAGACTTAAGTTTTGTAGGATGTTGATCTAAAAAGGTCACTACTAAGAATGTTACAGAATGGTAGGTAGGGAGTTAGGGAGCAAACAGTACCAAAATAGCTTGTTATGTTTGCTCTGATTGATTACAGCACAAATATACACTGCATCATTTAGGAAACATAACCCTGAAGTTAAAAAGATTAAAACCAGGCATTTGAAATGGTCAAAACAGCAAGCAAAATCTCCTTTAAGCTAACGTACGAAGACTGCTGATTGTACAGACCCAGGAACCGGTAGACACTAAGGGGTTCAAAACAGGAATCAAAACTTCTTGCTAACTTTATGATATAAACTGATCATTGCTACTGTTTATTTACCAGTCATTTCCCCCTATAATTCCCCACTTCTCACTCCTCCTTTATCCTGCTCTTGGCCTCATCCAAAAAAAAAAGTGCTTTTTGGTCCCGTAGTCAAGCAGAGAGCTGTGAAAGCTGGTTTTCACCCTTGGGCAAGGCTGTGATACGGCACTGACGCTCTGTCAGCAGGACATGCGCCTTGCACTGAGTTTGCAAGGCCTCTGGACTGGCTACATCTTGAGTTTTCTTTCACCTGCCCTGTCGCTTTTACTGAGCTTTGCTGTGGCAGCACCATCTCCAGCTGCCCTGGGGGGCACAGGAAACCCCCGTGCCTCATACTTATCTTTGTGCAGTAGTTTTGTACAGAGAACAGTAACAAGCCACTGCTGTTGGCAGAACGATACCTCACAGGAGGCTGCAGTGCAGCAAAAGCAGCCCTGGGGGGAGAGCAGAAGCGGGAACAGACGAGATAGCGTAGGGGAGTACAAGGTGCATGGGGTGGCAAGAGATGGGGCACGTCACCCAACTTTAAAATGACTCCCAAGTTGATTCCAGGCAACTAAGGAGGAACCAGGAACAGCAATAACTATTCCATCCAGGCAGGACTGCAGAGGCACAGAGCTATTCACCCTCTCCAGCAGCTGCAAACTGGGGATTTGGCACTTGGGGGAAACAAAGGCAGATTGAGCATAACATCAAGGAACCGAAATAAAAGAAGTGCACGTGCTATAATTTTATTATTGTGATTATTCCTGTGAACCTCTTTCTTCTGGCCCGTTAAGATCTCTAAGAGCGGGTGTGCACAGGGGTGTTGATCTGCTTGAGGGTAGGAGGCTCTACAGAGGGATCTGGACAGGTTGGATCAATAGGCTGAGGTCAACAGGATGAAGTTCAACAAGGCCAAGTGCTGGGTCCTGCACTTGGGGCCACAACCACCCCCGGGAAGGCTCCAGGCTGGAAAGCTGCTGGACAGGAAGGGACCTTGTGTTGTTGATCTACAACAGCCTGAACAGGAGCCAGCATGGTCCCAGGTGGCCAAGAAGGCCAATGCTACCATGGCTGGTATCAGAAATTCTGAGTGGGGCCAGCAGGACTAGAGCAGCTCTACTCAGCCCTGGTGAGGCCACACCTCAAATGCTGGGTTGTTTAGGGCCCCTCACTCCCAAGAAGGACAGTGAGGTGTTGGAGCACCAAAGCTGGGGAAGGGTCTGGAGCACAAGTCTTCTGAGGAACTGGAGTTGGTGAGCCTAGAGAAAAGGAGGCTTGGACGTACAGGTTGTCAGATTTATAATAAAGATCTGCAATTTACCAACACAACCTCAGAAGCAGGAGTCTAAAGGAAGGCTCCTGAACCAGTTTCCTTACTTACATATCCCCATTATCAGACATGTGACACGAACAGACACCCCTAGACTCCAAAATCAAGATATACAGAAACCTGAACAAAGTGAATAGAGTGGTGCAAGAACTCAAAGGGATGTCCAAGAGAAGATTTGCCTGCAAGGAACACTTTTCAGTTTGTAGAGATCATTCACGTGTACTAGAGCTGTTTGAAGTAGGGCAGCCAAGTAAAGAGTAGGAAACCCTAACACGTTATTTTTCAGTCAGGTGGAAGAGGCTAGCAAAATGGGAAGGAAATGCTCGTGACAAGAAAAAAAATATACAATTTAGCACATACTGGTATAACTTCTGCCCTCTGTTCCTTCTTCCAGCCTACGATCATCACAGCTGCTTACCAACGCAGGGAGGAAGAGGGAGAGATAACAATTCGGTGATTTTGAAGCACTTTTGCTTCTCTCCAGCACTGAAGTATCTTTCAAGGTTAAGGTTCTCACAGATTCCTAGCTGACAAGAGCAGAGGAGGGAGCTTTAACAGGGAGGAAGGTGTAGGTTCCCTTAGCTCCTCTAACAAACCATTTTAAAGCATCACAGAATACAAAAGGATGACTCTAGAAAGAAAACAACATTGTGTTATAAAGCATCGATAAATCAGCGTTAGATTCTTGGTTCCACACTGACCACAAACACCTTGCAGGCCTGTGGCTAAACAAGCCAACTTTACTCCAACAGAGTAATCCAACAAGCTGACACAGACGCTGTGCAGCTACACAAGCCCAAGAGACAGGCATTTCACCAGCCAGCCATCTACATTTTACCAAGGTTCATTTTACTAAAGGGTATCAAGAAACACGCTGCTTTAAAGCCTGACTGTTCCAGTTACACTCCAATGACCTTCTCAAAACAAGTTTATGGAAAGGACTGCGTAGATGATTCAAGTGTTGTCAAAATAATTAGCAGCTCATCAAGGTGGTGGTCTGTAGACACCCCTAAGAACACCACTGCAGGCAACTCCTTTATCTTTTATAATTGATTAGTAAATCACACAAAGGTAGAAGCCTTCAGCTTTCCTCAAATTACCTGACTGATGGAAGGAGACACTCTTGAGGAGGTACGGATTAATATTTAACGAGTTGAACCAGCTTTAATCAGAACATAGCACATTTGATTACATTCCCTATTTGTTTTCTAGCTGACAGGTAAAGATGCATTTAAAAAAAAGTAGTTTACAGAAAAAAAAAAAAAAAAGACAGTATTGAAAGAAAAAAAATAGAGACCAGACTAAGTGGCCAGCACCTAAACAAGTAAGAGAGAGTGCTCAGCTGACCAGAGCTGCTCCGGTTCATGTCAATGAAAAGTGTTTTCCAAGTATTTGGGAGGTAGCTGTTCAGGTTTTTTTCAGAATAACATGGGATTAAAAACTCCAGGTGTCCTGAAAAGACCGCACTGGGCTCAAAATCCTCCTCCAGATCCAAGGTAAAAACCCCTGGAAGTTGCAATTCATCACATCCTTGCCGTGGCCAGGATTGCAGTACTGCTGCCCAGCCTCGCCTACCCACCTTGCCTTTTTCCTCTAGCTGGTAACAAAACAAAGGCTGCACCAAAGGCGAGATCCCCGAAGTGGCTCACTCATCGCTCACCACCCTTGCTGCTGTTAACTCAACGGTTTTACCTATTTACTTTGACCCAGAGAGTTGTTCTGTTGAGGGTGAAAACTACTTCAATATTTAGAAAAATATAGCTCCAGTACAGCTTCCAGGCTCTCCGGAAGAGACTAACTCTCCCCGGGAGCACCTCAAACGTAGTGCTGGGCCCAAAATAGCTTTCGTGTGCCACAAAGAACATCTCATCTTCCAACCTTTGCAGAAGTTCAAAATTTAGCAAGAAGGTTTATTACTCTATCTCTGGAATTCAAGAACAGCCTTTATTAAGAACTTGCTGATCTAACTATGAACAAACTGGTTCTGAATTTCCAAAGAACTGAAAATACTTGCAGAGAAACACAGAAATTCAAGCAAGCAGAAACCACAAAAAAAACCAAAACATTTTATTGCAACAATGTCCCCATCATCAACTGAGATGGCAAAAATTAAGTTTTAATTCATTTTGCGTTTCTACCTTTTTATTTATGTAAATATAAATTCAAGAGTGTAAAATAAATCCACATATAAAACACAGGAGAAACATTCTCTTTCAGTGACTCCAAAAAACTTACATACTGAAGATTCATGACAAGTCATCCGCTGTCCATATTTCCAAGTATACAGGCATGAAAGAAAGCAGAAATTTAATTCTCCAAAAGCATCCTGTATAAAGTCCTTAAAGTCTTTAAGTAATATTTAGTAATCTCATACTCTCGAGAGTGTGAGATTCCAAGAACAGGAGAGACAAACAAACATCTCAAACTTTAGATTATTTAAACTCCATCTAAAATAATTCATTTAAAACAAGATTATGTTCAATTCTTATAGCTGAAGCATCACAATTACTTTATTAGTATCATTATCATTTCTTATTAGTTTTTCCTGCTTTTAAAATAAAGTCAGAATATTTATTTCCAATAGTTTTGTTTACTTATACCGTAAATATATTGCAGAAAGTAACTCCACATGCTGGTACAACAGGCCTTCATGAAGTTCCACTTAAACATTACTAAGATGTACCTTAAAAAACAGGGACTACAGCATGAAATGCACCACAGAGTGTCAGTGTCATGGGATTATGTATTACCTTCCTCCCCAGATGCAACAAAACGCTTTCTATACTTCTTGAAGTCAATATTGGGACTGTTAGACCACGTCAATATCGGCTGGTTATAAATACTTGGAACATTTACTGGTTTCGAAAGATGTGATTATTTTCTTTTCTTATTATTACACAGAAAAAAATAAAAGATAAAAATATTTGTTACCAGTATTGTAAAATGCATCGTGCAGGACATTTCAAGAGGAATGTTTTCACTGGGTCCGACAGGTATCTGCTTCCGACGATTGCGGCTTTTAATGCGTATCATGCCAAGTTCTTAATAAACAGTGTTTGCCCTCGTGGTTATGTTACGACAGAATGAAGAAAGTACGATGGTAAAAGCAATGTTAAAAAATAAGAACTGCAAGTAACTTCACAACTAGAAGAGGAAAAATCGTAGAAGGATTTAAATCAGCACTGTCGTGGGTCCCCACGGTTGCACTGCTACTCTTAGGTTTCCAAAAGATGCTTATGATTTTATAAATATTTTTGTGCTAAGAGCCATGCTCAGAAACAAAATATAGGCTAGCACAAGTCTACCTTCTTGGAGATGCATGTTAACTATAAAATTCACTTACTAAAGTGCATTTGCTGAACAAATTCTAACTTCTACTATTATAGCTATCCCAATAAGCAATACAAACTAAACGTCGTTGAAATTCTACCCCTACTTAAAAGCAGTAAATATAGATGACTGAAATCTAAATTACAATCTCGTATTACCAAACGTTTCAACTTAATGCTGCGAGCTGTAGAAATAAACAAAACGTGGTGTCCTAAACTTCCCACAAACGAGGAAGCGCCTCTAGTTAGAAATACTGAAAGTGGAGAATGGAGTGAAATACAAGCAGAGCTGAAGTAAGCAGTGCTTTGCTTCTTATTCAACAGGATGTTTCTTTAAGGCTCTGAGAGAAGCTGGTACTTTTCTCCAGATCTTTTGGCAAAAGTTATAAATGCAGAAGTAGCAGGGTCATCTGACGTTTCAGAACTTGTATTTTCTTATTTCATTAAAGCCAGCTCATTCAGTGTCTGTATACATTTATTGCACTTGTGTTGTTGGAATACATCTATACCAACATAGTAATAATGATTGCAACAAAGCCGTAGTAAAATAAACTTTAAAAGGGTCTGATTCTGACATTAGAGGGTAAGTGTCTGCACGTTTAAAATGTTCCCCTACTAATAATAAATACAGACAAAAATTGCTCACCGAGTCAGATGCACGTGTTTAACAATTATTTAGCATATATAAAATTCCACTCATCCTTTCATCAATACAAATCTGTTAGGGATCAAAAAAGACTTACCATGCAAAATATTGATTAGTGCTGCATAATGGAATATATAATTCTATCAGAGTTAAAACAGCATTTTCAAAATTTAAAGAAAAAAATAGATTTTTAAAAAGGGATTCTACTGTTGAATGCAAGTCTTCCTTGTAGCAAAGACAAGATAGAGACAAGGTACGATTTATCGCTGTACTTCAGTCTTGATGAAAGACTAATAATAATTTGTCCACCTACTTCTTAATAAATGCTACATTTTCAAGAATAAAGGAACTATCGGTAGGCATTATTTCTACTTAAAACAAGTTATTTCTCTCTGTAATAGGTCAAGTATGCTTTTAAAGATTCGGGTAATGGTAGACTCATAATTTTCTCTCTCAACAGATTTCGAGGAGGCTCTTCTGGCTTCAAGGCCTCACTGTGATCTTTATCCTCCTCTTCTTTGTTATCATCTTCCATTCTTTCATCTTCTTCACTATCTAGAGGCTGAGGAATGAGCTGATTACCAACAAACACATAGGTGTTAATCCTGCGTCTACGACATCTCCTGCGTTTTCTTTTTGGAGGAGCCTTCTGAGCAATACCCTTGGCTTTCATCTCCTCATTTATGAAGTTTCTAAGGGTGCGTCTGATATATATTCGAGCTAGGTCCTGGAGATTCCTAACAGCACATGGAGCTAAAATGAAAGAAAAATAAGTTACACAAAGTGAAATTTCCCTCTAGCAAAAAAATACTGAACTGTGAGGCAGTAAGATGAATGCTCAACAACAACGGAAACTGCAGTACATGATACGGTATGCAAACGAAACAAGGGTAAATAGAGCCACCTTGACAGACCCTGTGGCACAGGCTAAGAAATTAAGAATTGACTTACGTTAAGAGAAGTAGAAAGCATCAACAGATTATTAAAATAAATTTATGGAGGCAAGTGACAAGGTGACAAGTATTGTCACGTTTTAGCACCTGGCAAGTCTTGGGACCTACTGCTGGCACCGGGTTAGATTCTTACTGGTGGGGAAAAAACTTCTCCCCCTGTGTCACCTTTTTTTTAGGCAAGTGTCCTTCTCCTGCCTCCCTCTTCTACTCACTATACCTTTCCCTACTTCCTACCTAATCTAAAGGGACAGGGGGGGCCTGTCAACTTCACAGCTGACCAACCAGGTAAGTGACCCGTACCTTTGCAGTAGAAAAGGAATCAAAATTACTGCAAGTCCTGAAGAAAAGAAAGCAAGTAACAGAAAGCCAAAAGCCACATATTCTCCAGTAACAGACAGGCAGGTGATGACTAAGTATTGCTGGGCTGCTGGATAATTGCCCTACATCAGCTACGGCTGACTAACTCCAAGGAAAACAAAGTCAAAAAAGCACACCAAACCAAAACTGCAGCCTGTTCAACTTTCTTGCTTGTCAGTTTTCTTCCTACACCAAGTAGCATAAAATTAACAGGGACTAGAGCAAGGAAGAAGCTAGGGAAGAAATAATTTTGATAATTACACTTCCAATATTGCATTCAGCTTAAGAAACAATGTACTTCAACGGAATCTATTGCTTCATACACTGACTTCAGTTGCACGCTAGTTACTCATATCCATGACGGTAAGGATGTTTAGGACTGACAATACTCATTTCAGCTAATGCCAACACAAATGAAAATTGAAGAAAGAAATCAAGCCCCATTTGTTTAATCTAAAAGCAACTCAAAATCCAAGAACAAAACTCTTAACTATCCAAAATGCGTTTACAAGACCAGGCTAAAGAAGCCATGGTTGCAGACTGTATGCAAATCACAGTAAACGCAAGCACAACATATATAAAGCTGCAGTAATGGACTGTCAAGCATTTGTCCCACGTATAGAACTTTGTAAGAGAGACTTCATAAAATCAGAAAAACAGAATTATTTCCTTCAGAAGAGAATAGAACAAAATCTGAAACACTGCAATCCTGAAAAGAAGATGTAAAAGCACTCAGCTTTCTTATCCCGTAAGAGAACGTAAACCAACCATATAATTTTTTATTGTATAGGTGTCAGAAGGCACTCCTAGGCTGTCCAAAGTATGGATTAGACCCCATGTCTGCTTAGTAGTGTCATCTAGGCTACTCTGAATTTTATCGATAATTTATAGGCTTGTGGATTTGAAACAATGTTACTATAAAATAGAAATTTGCTAGAATTTTTATTTCTCGAGCTTCAGACCACTACCTTTTGCACTGCCCTTTGTTATACATATATATGTTTTATAAAAAACTATTCAGCCTAGGCTGAAAGAAGCCCATCCTACCCATTTCATTTTATGGTGCCACTTCAAGCCCCTAACATTGCTTTGGGGTGTTTTTTCCTTTTAACTAGTGCCAGCTTAGTAGCATATTTGTGTTTTATTTCCCTCTACTCACAAAAAAAAAAGGTGATTTTGAAATTATTGTATCAAGCCACTTACAAGAAACCCCTTTATTGCACTACAGTTCTGAACACCACTGCTCTGAACCATTTTAAGAATTAAAATTCAGGAATGGTGATAGAGAACACTTGAAAAATCCTGTTCTGTCTTCTAGGGAATTAGACTTTATAAAATCATAGTAAGACCAGAAGGTTTGGCAAGCCACCTTGTATTTCTGTTAGTCATGATACACCCCAACTTTTATGGGCTCCATCTAAAGCAATGAACAGAGGGGGAAAAAAGTAATCTTACAAGTTAATTTTAGGAAGGAACTTTTGGGGTCTCAAAAAGCAAGTGTTAAACCAAATAAAATGAACTATTTCTGCAAAAGAAGTGATTCCATGAAGTATCTTTTATATTCTGCGTTACAAAAAAAAAAAATATAAATGTAAAGGGAACTGTAATAAGGAACCACCCTGGGCAAGCTCACACACATTCTGAACGTTAACAGCTAGATCAGTAGTTACAGGCAATGCAACCCACAGGCCACCCTGGACTCCTGAAGGGTTTCTACCCTTTTCACACTTAAATGTGCATGAAGGGAAGAAACACGCGAAGAGGGCAGGTGGGAGGATTAGTTCCTTTTGGCTGTACGTTAATGGAACAAACCAGAAAAGCTGTTATCTTCCAGGCTCTTTGCTGAGTTTAAGTTCCCTCCTGGTACTGAAGGTCTGTGTGTTATTCTACCCCTAGCCCTGACTACTCTGTTAGAAAAATGTCAACCCTACACCTTTCTCTGCCACTTTTTTCTGCTTCCCCTTATCATGCTGTTTTATCTTGACAACAGATAAGATAGAGAACACTTGAAAATCCTGTTCTGTCTTCTAGGGAAGACTTTCAGAGATGTTCTAAATACCTTTACTGGCCTAATCCAAAGCACTGCAGCTAGAAAGCCAACCCCAACGGCTAAAAACCAGCTAGTCATGACTGTTGCCAGTTGCAAACAGACAAGCACACACAGCTCTTAACACCCTACTGTACCACAGCTGCAGTTTAGACCTGGTCCATCTGTTTTGGGGGGAAGAGAAGAAGTATTTTTCTCTGGGACACCATCAGAAAGTTAGCACTCCTGACAGACCTAATATTAGCTTGCTCTTTTATCTATACCTCAACTAGAAATAAAGAAGCTGAACCTAAAAAGAAGTCTGGAAAAGTAAAGTGGAAATGGGGTATCGTTTTAATTCCGGATTTTAATTATTTAGCATCTCAGAACATGTGCCAGGAGCACAAAAAAGTATCAGTGAGCTTTGCTGAGCTGCATGTTCCTGTTCTATCACATTATGTCTGTACAGCAGAGTACTCCCCACTTCCTGACCACCACCAAAGAGGCACCAGAACAACCCACCAAGCCAAAGGGAACGAGCACAAACGACACTTACGCAGTCCCACGGTGTCATGTTTGCCGTTGTCATTTCTGTTTGGTTGGACTAGGGGAGCAAAGGAAACAGCAAGGATATTTTTACTTTCCCACGTGTTCTGTCCTGTTCTCAAGATTTGTGTTAGCTGCATAGAAACAAAACCAAAGTAAATCAGTGGTTACAGTTTTGTCACAGTCGATACTATTCAGATCCGTGTTCAAACACACGGCTATTCCGATTGGCTTCACAATTAATTTATAAAGGCTGTTTTATGAGCAGAAAGGACTTTCATATTCCCTGAAATACTGCTTGGTCACTAGAATACTGAATAAGGCTCTCTGGCAATGGGAAGAGATGCAGCTGGAAAATTAAGGCCCAAGGTAAATTTTGCCTCTTCTGGTATTTCCCAAAGATCACAGAATTCTTTAAACTGGAAGCAACCTCTGGAGTCCTACCTCCTGCTTGAACATGACCAACTTCAAAGTTAAATCAGGCAACTCGGAAGCTTTTCTGATGAAGATAAAAAAAGCTCTCCTAGGACTACCTAGACAGGCTGGGGAATCTCAACCTGCTGTAGTGTTCAACTGCTCTCACTATGAATTTTTTTTCCCCCCTATACGCAGACAGAATGTCCCCCTGCTGCCATTTGTAACATTCTGCTTTCAGTTTGTTCACAAAGTCACTGGACTCCTGTCTACTAGGTAAATTCTCTACCCCTTTAGGAAGGCAAGTCAGGAATTAAGGCTTCCTTTAGCTGCTTCTCTGCAGACTAGGTAGATAGCCCAGATCTTTCCTTTAGTCCCCTAACCGTTTGTTTATAAGGCAGAAATGTTCAGTTTTAATTTTGCTTTCAAATTGTGACTACTTTTGATTCCATCAATTTCAACTGACCGTATCTTAGGCCAATAAATACTGAAAAAAAAAAGGTATTTATGGAAGTGAATCATGCAGACTGTTTAAATCACTGTGGTATTTTGAGAAAGCAGATTCATGAGGCAGTAATTCCTTTTGGAAGACAAAATCACTACCATGTTTATCAACAAACATTTTAATTATTAGCTGTATTTAGGAGGACATCAATTTAAAGTCACATAATCTGTCTTTCTCAATCTCCCTACTAGTAAGATAGGGAGAATAATACTTACCTTTGTAAAGCCTTTTGAGATCTAAGGATGAAAAGTGATAAAAGTGTGAAGTGTTATTAAAATAATACACCTGTCTGAAAAACTTTTAATCTAACGTGGAAAAGCAACACTCGAAACTGCTGGAAGGACATCGTATGTTTTCCTTCAGTTTTTTACTCCCCTTACAATGTCCCACTGATCTATTTCCTTCTCTCTGAAAAATTCTCTTGGCATAGAGGGTAGTTTCTCTGAGGTACTGACGGAGAAACGTCAGTGTGGCAGGGAGATTTCAAAGCAGTTCTGGGACTGTTGTAATACATTGAAAAAAAAACTGTGAATGGAGTTCTAGTTTCACTGAAGACACAGTTTTGCCACAGACTTTTTTGGAAGCAAGATATTGATGCTTTCCTACAAGTTTAAGGGGAAAAAGTTCAAGACTTCATTAAAAAGATTAACATTTGTTTAACTGCAACAATACACCGAATCACAATAGCATTAGCTAAACATTAACTTAATCAAATATACATTTAAAAGCATTCCTTAAATTATATATTTCTCATACTAAAAGATAAAAAAAAGGGGAAATTGTCACTAAGTCACCTGATCTTCTATAGGCATTACTAAAATGCCTCCAACTTTCAATAAAATTTTCATGTAGTTTTCATGGTCTTTCTGGACTCCAGCTCCACAGTAAATCCGGTCATACTGATGACTGTCTGAGGCTATTTCCAAACAATTACCAACCACAAAGGCAGGTTCACAGAACTCAAATCTAAGGGGAAGAAAAAAAAAAAAAAAGAAAAAAGAAAAAAAGAGGGTACACATTTCAAATCAGGATTTTTAAGAAAAGCCAGTCCAGATAAAGACAGAAAATTATTTTTCATACCTTCCCTTATGTAATAACAAAATATTACTATACATAATTATATATTACTTTTATACAACTTTGAAAATAAGCTTTTTTTTTTTTCCTGCCACATCAGGGACCAAAAACTCTTAAACATTTAGTATTACGCAAAACAGGGCCTCAAAGCATCACCGCTTCCTAACTGCAAGCAAATAGGTTTGTCTAAAGAAACCGTACAAGGATACAGTAAAAGTGCCTTTTAAATAGTACATTTATGAACAACGTGTGACACCCAGGGTGTTGGATAAATACTGAAACAGTTCATTTCTTAATAGCTCTCCTCCATTTTTTAAAACATTAGGCTTTTAAAAGACTCATTTTCCTCTACCTCCCAATTTTCCATCTTGAGCCCAATCCACTTTTATCCCAAAAAAAGGGAATTTAATGGGAAAACCTCTCAGTTTTTGACCACACACAAAGAAAGAAAATATCAGTTATCACAGAAGCTTGTTCTAATTTTAATCATCAAAAGAAAGTTATACGGATGCTTTTAAGTGGACCTCAGTATGTAACAGAAGTTGCAAGGTCTGTAAGCACTCCTTGGCACTGGATGACATGCCAAAGGAAATATGTCCAGGGCAGACAGAGCTTTATTGCCAGAGATGCGTATTCTTCATTACACTGATTCTTTCTGCCATTTTTCAAATCTCTGCAGTACCTTACTGCTTCAGCTGTGAACACCATACTGATTTACTTTCTTCTAAAAAAATAAAAATGAAAATTAAATCCTTCAGAGAATAACTTTAAGTTTTCCCCAAGCAATTCAAAATTAAGAGAAGTTACAAAGTAGCTCATAGAAATGATTTATGGTTTTCTTGAAAATAAATATTAACTAAAACCCAACACCTTGCTGTTGCATGAAATAGCTCATAAAATTCATCTTGGGAATATTAATCCAATGCATCTCAAACTTCATCCAGAAGGAATGAACTTTTATATAAACTTCTTCAAATACATGTAGCCATTTCATGAACTTTACAGCTGACTATCAGTGGAAAAGGATTTTTTTTTTTTTTTTACTTGGCCAGCAGTAGCAATTCCCAGTACAACACCTGACAACATTCAAATCAATATTTCTCCAGTTACAGTGAAGCTTGGCAGCTTTCCCTGCTTAGGGATGCTGCCTATAAGGCTTGGCTGACTTTCTTATCTACAGCACTGCCATTAACAAATCAGAATTCTATTAAATAGAAGGCTTGCTTTTTTTTTTTTCCCCCTCCACAAGATGGGCTGCTTGATCTTGAAAATAATGCAATGCTTCCTTCCTTGATCGGTCACAGACAGACCCCAAAAATCCTTTACCAACCACTGTACAGCTCTCTCATGTGCCTCATGTGGCCAACAGTCCATAATGTTGTTTTCTCTTCCAAATCCGGATGAAAAACTGAAGGCTACAAACACCACTGGTAGATTAAAAAGAAAAAGGAAGCGGGAGGGGGAAATGAGGAACAACTGCCTTGTTGCACACAACTGGGCAGCTAGCCCAGCCTGAACTGTGGTTGAAATAATTTCAGATTAACACAGAAAGGTCTATAAATACATTAGGCAAGGTTAAACGCTGGGAAGAAAATGCAACCCGAGGGAGGCGCTGATCACTTTGCTGAAGAAGCGATCTCATTTCATAAGCACTTGGACTAGCATGCATTTTTCTAAATTCAGTCAAGGTCAATCAGGCACTTCATGCTGTAGTTTTAATTTCAGGCCGTCTACAGCTTAAGTCAAGTGTTACCACATCAGTTTAGTTTGATTATTTGAGCAGAGTATCTTTATGGGCTTCAGAAGTACAAGAGGAAAGGGAGAGGGGCAGGGAGAGAGAATGAGACACTTTTCTAAAATGCAGTTTTAAATCTTAGGTGAGCCCCTGGATAGTTTGACAAAAATGAAGACAATCTGCCTGCCTAACCTGGCAACTTTCACAACTTCTGATCTTCTCAGAATGCTCCTCTAAAAACTGGCAAGCTCCTGAACTGCAACCTCTACTAGAAACCACTCTAACACTCACGAAGTCACTGGTCACACACCCTCTTAAAACACACGGGAACACCCAACTCTGCAAGGAATCAGAAATAACAAGACAACACAAAAACCCACAACACATTCCCCAGGTGCAAAATACTCTACACGTGAACTATGGATGAAAGTCCACAGTGGACTCTACAAATAATAGTAAAAGCTGAGGATGATTTCTCATTTAGCTCCACAACTTTCAACCAGAAGGGTACAAAGAGCAAATGACACAAGAAGCAGCTTGCACTACCCTGTGCTGGTTTGGGCTGGGATAGAGTTAATTTTCATAGTAGCTGGTATGGGCTGTGTTTTGGATTTGTGCTGGGAACAGTGCTGATAACACAGAGAAGCTTTAGGTACTCCTGAGCAGAGTTTACTCAGCATCAAGGCCTTTTCTGCTCCTCACCCCACCCCACCAGTGAGCAGACTGGGGGACCACGAGAAGCTGGGAGAGGACACAGCTGGGACAGCTGACCTCAGCTGACCAAAGGGACATTCCAGACCATGGAACATCATGCAACCACTGTATGAACTAGGATGGACGTCATTCCCGAAGACATCTCTTCAGTCCATGTCAGATGAAAAACAAGGGGTCTAACTCAGCTCATCTGGCCGTGCAATGTTAACACCCAGCTGGCCTGCACTGGTATGCTAAGTGCCCACTATAACACAAGCTGTTCAGGAACTGCCATACTACATAAGCTTCCTGTTACTCAGAAAGCTAAAAGCAGGTGGAAGAAATGGGAGGAAAAACATTATGAACTTTCCCTGGTCATAGCAACATGTGAATTCAGAAGTCAACCTTCTTCATTCACGCTTCCCACAGAACCAACTGCTTCATGTGTTATGGTACGAGCAGTGACAAAATGCAAGAAATAAAAGCATACAGAGTTCATACTTTATAGAGTATTATGGACTTTCCAAACCTAGTTACATTGTACAACGGTGAACCTCACTCCTTGACACTCCCAGGTGATGTAAACCTCACCAGCAAGGCAACAACAGTCTTTCTCCACTCCCTGAATTTCCTTCTCACAAAAAGAGAGACATGCCTCTAAATCACAAAGAGCTGGTAAGTGCACGTACCATTTTCTTGTATTTCTATTATCCAGCAATTCCTGATGAACTTCCAACAGAAATTAAGTTATCATTTTGAGAATTAGTTCTACTAACCTGACCAAATAATTTTCAAAAGAGGCAAAAGTTAAGTTTGGTTTTACTCAAGTGCAAAAAGACTGCTTCATTTGATCAGGAAGCCATCTACAACTTAAATACAAAGGTTCTGCAAACAAAAGGGAGTTAGAGATTTTAAGAATACCTACCAACAGCATCACAACCCTGTTGGTTTTACAGTACAAAAGAAGTATCAACCACATTGTTTTACAGTGGAACTTGACCTAAATCAACCCCAAATTCTTTTAGTGCTACTTGTCACTGTATTCACAGTTATTTTATTACTCTTGCCTTTGAGATATCGAACAAGAGCAGATACTCCATTTCTTTCTGTGTTACACTGAGCTATCTATTAGATTAATGACAGTGATGAAAATAAATGTTTTAGTGCTTTAAGAAGCAGTACTGGCAATCACACAAGCTACCTATCAAGATGAGGTAGTATTTTACTTAATTTTTTTTTTTTTCCAGCTACTGAGTTGAAATGAAATTAATAAATATCGACTGTTCTTCACCATTTGTTCACCTCTACCAAATGTCCAGGGTGGCCCTTACAGGACATTAAATAGGCAACATGAAAAATCCCTGTTATTTCACACATTGGATGCCAAAAAAAAAGGCAAAAATAGAGTGCTGGAACAATCTGGATTAGTTTTAATCACATTATGCTCTTCAGTTGAATCTGGTATCTTGATTACAAGAGAACCAACAGCCAACATAACAGAAATTAAGAGTTTCCATTGTAGATAACACAGCAAGAGGAAAATTTCTGTTTAAATGAGCACTTGGCAAAGGATAAATTCAGACACACACCGATGTTTAGCAATGGTCCAAGATAATCAAGCAGCTTCAAGCACATAAAACATCTCTTGACCTGATTCTGCCCTTTCATCTCTGGCATTTTTGTAATCTATCCCTCAAGGATGGGCACTTCAAGTTCATCCTCAACATAGCCACAGTACTTTAATTCCAGTTAAATGTAACGAAAAAATGTGTAGAATATAAAGTGCATTTCTGTCTTTGTTGCAGCAATTTAATTATCAATAAGATTGCTACTGCCAGTGTTCTTTTAAGGTAAGATTCCCCATAATGACAATGAAGTAGCACTACTGTAATAAAATGAACATCCATTTAGAAAAAACCACCACATTTATAGCAAAGAACTAAGATTAAAGTTTGTTGTATCCATATCCACCAATCTAGTATTTGTGTGATAGCAAGTTATTAACAAAATGTTAAGAGCACAGTACGATAAGCTACCCTAGCAGGAGGTTGGTTTTGTACAAGGGGGTTCACTGGTTGGTTCTACCGTAAGACCCACCCACAGAACCTATCCTTTAGTTAGTTCCAACTCTGAAGATGTACAGGATGCTTCTTGGGCTAAGCTCTTATACAGCCTTTTTGAATGGAGGATGTTATCCTGATGTGTCCTGAAGATGAAACCAGATGCGAGCTGGCATGAACTACCTTTCTTTTTTGAAGTAGTACGCATACTTAATTCTTTAAAAAAGAACAACGTTCAATAAAATTGGGAAGAAAAATCAAGTAATTTGAAAGAAAAACAACTTTCAACATCCACAGGCCTGTGTTTGAAGGAAACAGCAACACTGTGAGGAACCACTTAAACCTGTCTTTTGCTAAGAGAAAAATTAATTAGATCTTAAAATCCGCATCACTCCAGTTAGTGACACCTCTCTGCTAGTACATTCATACCAGGTATCATCCAACTGTACACTTCTGCCTGTCCCTCAATTTCCTAACCACACTCCTATCACAGCTCGCTGCTCACAACCCTTACAGAAAGAAAACCTCTTCCATTCTGAACATAGTATATACTGTTTTCCCATCCACACTGATTTTCTTTAATCACTCAACTCAAAGCCTCCAAAAAGTCTGAAATCTCATTTACTACCATCAAGCTGTTCCAAGTAATTCCCCACTAATAGGAATTTTATTTAAATTTAGGGCACAAACGACTGCTCTTTAATGTTATGTAAGAAAAGATTGGCACGTTGTTAACACTTGCCATTTGAACTGAAATGACACTGCATTGGAACAAAGAATTCAATGGCATTGCAAGGTAAATTTCACATGTAACTTCATGGCAAAACAAACAGGTTTTAATACATATTCCAAAACAGAAGAGTAAATCCAGCACAAGAACTCATTAAATTAGCTTTACATCAAACTTCACTTAAACCATCAAATACATTAATAACCATACATGTAAATGAATCTGCAGACTCTGAAAACACATGATAAAATATTAAACTATTTTTGCTACTTTGACAAGGCAAGAACCCTTTTGGCCTATACTAATATCCTGCTGCCCTAATTCTCACATACTTCTGACCGTATTTTTAGAAAAAGGACTCTTCCAGATGAAGCAAGGAGGGGAAAAAAAAATAGAATTCGTTCTGTCAGACTGGTTTAGAAGTTTCTCACAATTTTCACAACAAAAAAAACCTAGCCCATCTTTTTCAAACACAGCTACAGCAGCTGAAAAATAAATGTTTCCTGTGGTTATTTTAAGACACAGACTTAAAAGCTACACGACTCAAACTGGGAAATTCTGGCTCCTTTTTCCACTTGCATTAAACACACAATATTCTTGGAGCTTCTCCTGTATCAAATGTAGGAATTTCCTAAATCAGTAACCTTACTCCAAGTACTCTCAGAACCTAATTAAACACTACTGAATTCACCGAAAGAAACCTCGAGAAGCTTTCAGAGAGTTTAGTCATTTTTTCAAGTTTTAAACTGACATAAAACCATAAAGCACAGATGAAGGTCAATACTCACATGGCTTTGTGTGATGTAACGTGCCACAAGAACATGAAATGAAATAATAAAATACTTTCTGATTTCTGGGCCTCATTAGCCTCTCATTTTACTCGACTGCAAAAGTGCTTTAGAACTAACACCAATCAGATTTAAAGGTACTTCTATATTGCAGGGAAAGGTTTTCCCCTTCTGCTTCACAATAAATACTTCCCATGTTATGTTCTGTCAGTGATGTCTATTTAAGACTAAATCACTAGCTAAGAAACTTAAATCTTTATTAGTTAATATGGAAAAAGGATTTTTAAAGAGCTAATTCTCTTAAGCGGGACAACTGCAGGGTAAGATGGCAAGTTTGGTTGGGTTTTTTTTTTCCTTATCGTTTTTTTCTCCATTGTTCATTCCACTTCATTAAAGCATTTTTTTCAAGCTCTTTGAGCTAGTCTTTGGTTCATGTATAAATGTCTATCCATGGATTGCTAGCATGTTAAGTTACACACATTTTATCTAATAGCAGTATTATTTGTGAGACCTTCTGCTTTAACACTACAAATATTACAAGAGAAAAAAATAAAAATATTTCATCTTTGAAAACAGAATCTACCATGACAACTTTTAAGCCCCTTGCATCCAATTACAGTAGCAGTCATTTTAATCAGCATGAGAGAAACAGCCAAAAGTGATGCTGGTAAAATTTCTATGCCATAATTATGTCTTGAATATTTTTCAACCTCCAGGCAATGCTGCAGGGACAGTGAGAAACCTGTATCTCTACTTGACTTCTACGTGTCAGCTCCATATTTATTTTTTTCCTAATAAAATTATCTTGGTTCTTCTATTATATAACCTCAGCTGTCTTGTTTATAATTTCTTTATATTCTCAATTTCACTGAAGTGAACCAAAACACATTCCTCTTAATTATTTCTGAAGGAAAATTCAAACACTGGTGGTTAAAAATCCTTATGACTCATCTCATTCTCCCTTCAACACTGGTTTACAAAATTTAAACTTCATTATGTACTCTGGTGGCAAAATGAAGAATTATATTGCAGGAGCACTTTTTAATCAATGCCCAGTGAGTTTTAAGGAAAGTGGACAGGAGTAGGGAGGTGAGGAAAAGAAGTCCTGTCACTTCAGTTTCTTTTCAGGGCCCTAATACATCCATGGATGGAAGTCCGGAAAATAACTTACATTTTTACAACAAAAGAGTATTTGGGTTTTTTTACTTAAGTAGGAAAATGGGTTTAGGTTGAAACTACAATATTTTCTACTGCAGGTTTTTGTGAAGGAACAAATTTTCTATGAACCATGCACTGAGCAATTGGCACCGCTTGCTTTTATGTAACAAATGGTCTAAATAGTATCAAAATTTCTAGGAATGAGAGATTGCCAAAGAAAGGCAATGTCCACCATGGGATTTGTTTATTTCTGAAAGGTATTTTATGTGTAGCTCTCAGACAGCAAGAATATGTATTTCTGCAACTATCAAATACTTGGGAAAAAAAAAAAAGTTATTTCTTTCCTAGATAAGAGTGGATTGAATTGTCTTTTTCGGACCGTTCTGGTTTACAAGGTGTTGGCTTAGAAACAGTACTTCTCATCTCCAAATAAAAATGGGACACTCCAAAAGCCTACTTTCCTCTCCTTTTTAACATAACCTCTGGCATCAAAGAATCCCACTGGAATTCTCATAGCCCCTGTGTTATCCAGGCTAGGCTTAACAAGAACTTAGCACTAAGAAAACCACCATCACTTACACTATTTGAATCTAAAACTGAAGTTACCAGTACGATTTAAAGTGAGAAAGCCATCAGGGAGTTTTGGAGCCAGTTTGCTTTTCCTGCTTAGACTTTTACTGCAATCATTCACCAGCTGCACAGGCAGGAAGCAGCTTTATTTTCTTCATGTGTATACAAGGAACTTTCCATTTCAAATCTGCTTTAATGAAAAGAAATTGAGCCTTCAGAGTCCTAGCAGGAGCCTGAATGTTGATGGAGACAAATAAATATTCTGTTGGAAGATTAAGCTTACTATTTTTCAATGCCAACACAATCTACTACAGGACATCAGGCAGAAGTTTCACCCATAACAGTTATCCCAGAATTAGTACTAGGGTTCTTGTCACTTACCATTGAAGTGGTTTCTTTTGATCCTGAGAAGGGTTGGTGATTTTCTTTCACAGCAGGGACTTCACCAGCTTACCCAGGTTTGGTTTTTGATAGGGTGCTAGAAGATGGGCAACCTAGCCTTGCCCTGTGGCTCTCTCTCCAAGCTGGATATTCTAGGTCTAGAAGTTGACTGGGAGCAGAAAAGACAACACATTCCCCTTCAATAAACAGGTGAAGCGGGGCCTGGTACTTGCACATACGTGTTTTAGATAGAGCCTTCTTAAGGAATGATTTTTTTTCCCCTTAATTGGCATGCAGTCCCTGAAGGTTTTAAGAATGAAAGAGAGCCTTACACGTTTCAGACTCAGATAAAGAACTTTCTTTATACCTAAAAATCTTTGCACCTCAACAAAGATGACATTTTCAGATGGAACTTCTCCTTTCCTTCCACCAGCAAACACACCTTGTCAAGTAAAATCAAGGCATCATTTTACTTTTCAGGATGAACAATTCTACCTCCGTTTGGAGGAAAATAATTTGTATAGATTGGTGGGATATGGATACAGATACAAGTGATTACTGGAATTATTTGTCTTTCTGAAACAAGTATCTGAAAAGCTTTTCCTCCAACAAAGCAGTTCAAAAGGCCAGAACTGAGAGAAGCCCAGCTACTAGACAACCCTCCTTTTAGGCAGAGAGACTGTCTCAACTCCTTCTGGACATTTTGTTTTTACAGTGCTTCCAGTCTTTGGTCAAGCCCCTACCCCAGTCATAGAAAAGTAAGTTTTCAATTACATTTCAACAACATTCTTATCGGGCATCAAGACCAAAGTTATATCATACCACAGAACACTGGATCATTGCCCCATAAAAATGGCATCAAAGCAATATTCCTTCTTGCTTTGCCAGGCAAAAACTCACCTAAACCATCACGACCCAGCTCCACGGAAAAGTCAGATGCAAAGCCAATGGCCTACTGCTCCAAGCAAAGGAAAACCAGTTACAAAGCATTTACTTAGGACCTGGGTTGAAGCCCTCCAAGTACCTTCCCATAAGGTTAAACTTTTGGGTTTTGCTTGAAAAAGAGATTGTTTAGAATATTCAGACCAGACTGAAGAACATTATACACTAAAAAAAGAACGCAGGGAAGTGGCAGTGCAAAGTTTTACAGAATTCCCATCCTCATGACTATGTTACTGCCAGGAAAATGGATTGTGGTCTCTGTGCTCCTTCTGTCCCCTGGGTGCCTCGTTAGAGGCTGCTGGCAGGATAGCACATTCTTCCCCATCACACACACACATCCACCCAGACAATTAACTTCACTCATACCAGTCTGCCACATCAAATCTACTTGCCAACAGTAGATTTCCACTGGGAGTACACCAGTGTTCAACAACAGCCAGACACCCCCACACCTTTTTCTTGGGTGGTCTTTCATCCAAACACTAAGCTGACCAAATCAGCTTAGCTAAGTTCAGATGCCACAGCCTGTACAATTTTTGGTTAAATATTTTTCACTTATAAATGAAGACGCAGGGAAAAAAAATACTGAAACAAGAATCAAAACCAGACTTACTGACCCAGAACACGTTACTTTGAGAGGCAGATTGAAAGTCAAGACATGCTATATAGATCTAATTATATTCAAAAAAGAATATAGAAGGACCCCATCACAGAAAATGTCCCACACTATCTTCATTAACTACATTAAAATACAGAGTATTTACCAAGAAAGCAGTTAACCAGCATCAGATATGCAGAGAAGTTACAAATTCCCCACCCAAACCACAAAATCCAGCCAGGCAATCACAGAATCCCAGAATGCTCGGGGTTGGAAGGGACCTCGAAAGATCATCAAGTCCAACCCCCCCCAACAGAGCAGGATCACCCAGATTAGGTCACTCAGGAACAGATCCAAGTGAGTTTTGAATGTCTCCAGAGCAGGAGACTCCACAGCCCCCCTGGGCAGCCTGTTCCAGGCTCTGTCACCCTCACTGTGAAGAAGTTTGTCCTTAACTTTCCATGGATCCCCCCCCACGTTCCAGCTGCACCCGTTGTCCCACGTGCTGTCACTGGACATCCCTGAGCAGAGCCTGGCTCCATCCTCCTGACACTCGCCCTTTACATCTTTAGAACCATGAATGAGGTCACCCCTCAGCCTCCTCTTCTCCAAGCTAAAGAGCCCCAGCTCCCTCAGCTGGGAGATGTTCCACTTCCTTATCAGTATCATGTCAGCTGCAGTGCAGCTATTACCAAGTAGATCTGTATGAAAAAAGCACTTTCCCAGGAGTGTAATTTCTGTTCAGTTGGTGAGGAGCGTGTTGCTGTAGCCACCCGTTTAGTATTTTGCTATCACGAGGAAAAGGTGGATTGCAAACAACATAATGCCAAGCTGTAATATACAAATCAGTGATAAACTTTAGATCGTATTTACCAACCCGCTGACCTTTTTCCCCTCACTGGACTAACAGCGTAGCACTAAATATTGGTTTAACCATCATTGTAAATAGCACAGAGCATTTATTACACTGTCCCCAGAGCCATCTTCTCTGAATTAGGGGGAAAAACTCAACTTCTCCTTTAAGAATATTTAGATCATTTACGGCATACGGTCACTTATTTCCTTCAAACACAATTTCCATACAACGCTGACATTCAATCATGCCAAGTTTAGAAACCTGGGGTTTCTTTTCCAGTTCTGGCATGTTTTGAAGCGCAAACCCCAGTGTTCTGATATTCATTTACATAAATATCCTCGTCAGATTCTTTTAAAGCTATAACAACACTTTTTTGCTACCCCTTCACTCTATTTCTGTGTGTAAACACATCACAGGATCAGAAAGACATTTCTAACCAAACCAGCTTGCTGCATGTCTTATTAGAGACCTACAGGAACACAGGAGTACAGGTATGTGCGGGAGTTGATTAGCTGGCAGGGACATGGAACTTAAGAGCTCATTAATGCAGTATTAGTAATGATCACGAGTGACCACATTTCACACACGCTTTTTCACGACTGATTATATAAAGTGCATCACAGAGTTCTTGACTGAACCCATTTTGTTCCAGTTTCTGTATTAACCTCAGCTGACTTAAGTGCATGTATTAAAATCAAGACAGTAGTATTTTCTCTTACATCATTTTAGTTATTCTCATAGGAGAACATACCACTAAAATCATCTATCCAGTAGCAGAAGTACAGAATTGAATTCAGGTACAGGTAACACTAGGATGGTGTTTCCAACTTCACTTTGTATTTTAAGAGTGTTCTATTACTCAGGAGCATCAGGAGGAAGGTCTATGGTCAGACTAGAGCTCCTGAAGTTTGGGGTATGGAAAAAGTGGATTGAGCTCCAGCCAATGTAACTCAGAGAATGGCAGTTCATAAAGCACATTACAACAAAGGCAAAGGGATAAGAATTTTCTCTGCTGCCCACTGGGAAGAGAAGAGCCATATGATGTGCAATTCTTAGGCTGCTCCTACAATTCAAAAGCTTTTCTGCATTTCCAGAAGCTGCTTTATAATCACTGTTGGAGAACTTACTGCCTGTACGGAAAAAAAAGTCTTCAGAGAGACCAGCCCTAGCTACAATCTTGCTTTCCCTTTCACAGAGGCAGTGAGGCCCGAGATCCAGACTCTATGGGCCAGCTTCAGACTAGTAATAGAACTAGTAATAGAACATCACTGAGTAGGTAGAACTGATAATGTTCAAAGCCCTGTAACCCAGAAGTATACCAGTAGTAACGACTGGCATACACTCCTAAGTCTGTCTCTTCAGGTATAAACACAAAGACAACGTGATAAATTTACTCATGTCTAGATCAACAGTGGTACACTATAAAAAAAGTTAATACTGTACAGAAAATGATGTAAAATTATATAATAAATACTAACTTTATGGTTCAAATTACTCTATACATGCAAAAACACCTGCACATCACATCATCAGTACATATGTATATAGTATGTGCATACACATACATCTGTGTGTATGTACACAAACCACCCCCGTGCGGGGAAATCAACATGGTTAAGTATCACACAGCACAAATACTCCCAGACTTCTACAGAGGGCTTGCTTACACCTTAACTTACCTCATGAACTAGTGTCACAAACTGGAAGGTCTCTGTTTTGGTTGTGTGATGCCGTTCTTCACCCCTCCCTAAACTTGTAAGTGATGATGCACTCAGTTTAAAAAACAGAATTATTGGTGCAAGGTGAACTAGACAAATTAGGTACTTACTTATCAAAGCTATCACTATATTTTATGAAGCTCTCCAATTTTTCCTTGGCATATTCTACCACATCTGAATGAAGCTCTATTCCATGATTTATCCCAAAAGGTCCTGTAAATAAAAACAGCAGGGTGTTTTTTGTGTTTCATTTTTTTCATTTAAGCACAATCACATGGAACAGCATTATATCTTTCATCTGTGAGAGCTCTAACATCATGTAAACCACAGAAGTCTCCCAACACCTCTAGACAAAGTTATTTTTCACACCTGCATTACCAATGCTCAAGAGGTGAGAGGCCAAAGGATCAAGGAAGGAACAGGGACAGAACAGTGGCAAAACGACTGTATAGAATGATTTTTCTTCATAAGCACAGAGAAAAACAAAAAACCAAAAAAACGTGGCTGCACTTAAATCAGCCTGAGCAACAACTTCCTGACCACAGTGTTTAGTTTGAGTATAACAATTTCAAATTATAATTTAGTCTGTATCTTGGTATTTATATTTTGAAGTTTTATGGCCAAATTTTGAGCTTTTGGCCATTCACGGATCAAGTACTATATCCCTTGGCTACATCTGCTCTTCTATTTTTCGGGTTCCAAATTCAGAAATCTGCTCACAGTTTACTTATGTAATAATTAATTTCCATCATAATAATTAATTTCCATCATTGAAATTGACCACATGTTACGTGCACTCATCACAATCTCATCACAACTGCAACGCTGCCTTCCTGCAATCAAATCCAAGTGTATTTCCAAGTCAATTTGTGTGCCAAAAGTTAATGCTATTTTTCAGGAACAAGAAGAAATCATGAGACGGTATTATGAGGATTATCCACATCAGGCAGGAATCTGAATCAGATAGTCATATTTGCTGTGGGGATTCTATATTTAACATGCACTTACAGCCCAGGGACTTTAGTCACTGGAGCATAGAATTGGTAAAGGGAGAGGGAAGGGGAAGAAGGGAAAGTAAACATCAATAAGATTAGACAAAACTTATATTTATATCCTCTACTGCATTCTAAATCTTTCCTAAATATTTAGCTCAAAGATCTTACTCCAATGAAACAGAATTCAATTTGTCTTTTCTAGGACACCAACCACCAAAACAGACAAAGGGTTACCAAGAAAGGTCTCACTTTAAACAAATAAAGTATGTGCACTACACTAGATTAGCAACTGCAGTTCTTAACACAGTTATTTTCTACTAGGTGAAATAAACCCAATGCACTCGGTTACCACAGAAAGGGCTTGTAAGACCTCTCTGGATCATCCAAGAGATGTTCTTAGAACCTGTGAAAACATCTACCTCCTGTTGACACTCGCACCTACTGTAAATTTATTATCTATCACATTAAGAAAAGCATTAGCATCGGCAATCCCTTCCTAGCTGTTCAATTATTTAATGTTCCCCTGCACAGTAATAGGCTGTGTTTCTAACCAGTGTAGTTACAGTTCTACAGCATGCAGCAAGCACCCCCAAGCTATGTTTTCTTCAATTAAAAATTAATTGCCATTCCTTTAACCTCATAAAGTAAATTAAAAATGCATCAACATAATCTGTCCCAAAATTCACATACACATTCCTTTCATTACTCAGTTTTGAAAAACAACTAAAAAAAACCAAACCCCAAATGTGTAAATGTCAGTTGCTCCAACAGTTTGCAGTTAAATCTATGAATGCAAGATGCCACTACAGTATCACACACTATAATATTGGCAATTTGAACAGAAATAGGAGAAACATCTTTCCTTTCACCAGGGAAGTCACAGCTGAACATTTAAGCAAAGAGTCAGATGTTATAGAAACATGAAACTTCTCTGCTACTCTCCAACATCAACTGGCCTCTCTCAGCATAACGAGTTGGCAATTCCACCACCCAGACTGAACTAAGTTTACATTTCAATGGTATCAGCAACAGTTAATTGAATCTCACCGAAATGGTAGTTTCCCGGGGTTTTGTACATGGCTGTATTTACAAGTGTTTACCAGTTTCAAATTATTTGCTAATTTAATCCTGTCATTTTGACACCGCTGATGGGGCAGAAATACTACTCACTACCTTGTCTAATTGAAAGATGCCCCAACTACTGTCAAAACCCACACGGTTCTCTTACTAATTGCAGTGCACACTGAATCAGTTTTTTAAAACCTGTGAGCTTTAAAAAAATATATATACTTATTTGTCAGAAAATTATGTCTTTATTTTCCTTTGCTAAAGCAGCTGTGCCCTGGTTTAAAACAAACAGGAATTATTATCTGTTACAAGTAGTTTTATCCAAGGGAACAGAGTAAGAAAATAAAAGGCACACAAATTGTATTTT
>JAAGNO010025692.1:59533-82426 GCA_033439905.1 Ceryle rudis | reverse complement strand
CATGCCCTGTCCATCCACCTAATTATCACTAATGATTGGTTAAAGCTACACAGCCACATCTCCCTTATAAGGCAGTTTTTGACATTCTTGGAGTTTCTTATCCTGTTGTTGATGTTCTCACAGTTTCTTCTGTTGTTGACATTCTTGCAGTTTCTGTCTTGTTCTAGCAGGCCTCAGCTTGCTGTTCCTGCAAGCCTGCTCTGCCTTGACATGACTCTGCTCGCCCCTCAGGCCTGATTATATTAGGGCCAACCCAGACATGCCAAGGCAATACTGAGTCTGGATGGGCCACACGTCCATTCTTCTCAAGAAGCGTTACAACACTACTCCCCCCTGACATTAGGGCACAAGGGAGAACAGAATGGACAGATGTATGAAAAGGTAGAACAGCCACTTGCTTTGGTCCAGACAGCAGAGTTAAAGTGATAGCATGACCAATAGTATTTCTAAAGGGGCCATGAGTAGTCAATGCTTCTGTTGCTTCCTAATTTATATAGCAATATAGAATTTCTGGGTCAGGACTTTTTTTTTTTTTCTCTCTTCCCTAACTCCTATTCCCACTGGGGAGAAGATTAATCTCACTTGAGCAGACAGGCAGGAAAGGGAGCAATGTTCATTGACTTGTCATTTCTTCAGTAGTTTTTCAAAGCCCATGAGTCAATATTCATGGGAAGATTAACACCAGAGGAAAGGGCTTGAAAGTTCCTCTCATTGCACCCTAACAGAGGGGAAGCTATAAATCAGATTATGTGTATCTGGAAGATCACCACCCTCACTCTAAAAATGCCATAATATGGCATGTCTGGTGTCCTTTCTCCTTCTGATGGCTCATAAGCCTGGCCAGAAGCCTCCTGGAGACTGCTCATCCAATATTTTATGTTGGTCATTCACATATCCTCTAAAAAACAATCTCCAGAGGCACTCAAAGCCTTGTATAAGGGCTCATCACATACACAGCAAGCAAGTCAGGCTGTGAATATATAAATCTCAGATGCTTTCATCCTCTGAGCAAGACTGGAAGTTGGATGAATCCTGGCTTAATTGTTTTATCTCATGCCAAGTTCTTCCCTCTTTGTGAAGCCCATGGTATTTTCCACCATTTGTGCTCAAGTCCTTAAATGAGATTTCAAGTCCATTCTCTGCTTCTATCCCTTAGAACCATTTTATTTGCAGTTTTAATTCAGATAAATATCAATCCTATTAGACACTTTGAATTATGCATTAATTAAACATGGCACCCATAAATGGTTTTGCTGAAGTTAGTGGCAAATCTCCTATTGCCTGCAGGAGGGAAGGATCCAAAGCATTTACAGTTACTGGTTTGATCAGTACTGTGAAATAAAAGTGGCAAAGTCCAAAACCAGCTTTATTTAGGTACCACAAGCCATCTTTGGATGCAGGGTATTGAACTAAGAAGATTATGTCTCTGTATGTATCAGAGCAACCTCTGATTTTGCAGCAAGATGATCTGGTTCAGGATTAATTTGCCCATTTAAAAATCCATCTCCATTTTAGACACCTTACAATATCTCGTGTGGCCTCCAGTTGCTGCTGCAGAGGGTAGATGTCCCATATGCTTCAGAGTGTTTCTAATACATAAGCAAATTAGGTGAATACTGAATAGCACTCTTTTGTGCCATGGAAACAGTTACCTTCACTGCCTGAAAATAGAAGTCAGAGGAAACCAACAGACTGTGACTACTACCTTTTTCTCAGTCATTTATGTGAAGGAGAAAGAAAGAAAAAAAAAAAAACCACCCTAAAACAACAACAACAAAACAAAACCAAGGTGAGCAAAAATAAACTCAGAGGTGATGTAAGTATTAAATTTGTTAAGTGTAGTCCTGTTTAAATGTTTACATTTCTATCTTACAGAGAATTCTAAATAGGAATACTGTTCTGTTTCTGGAGGGGAAAAAAAAGCAAACAAACAAAAGAAGAAAGCAGTTTTTTCAAATTTTCTACAGAAAAAAAAAAATAATTCCTGAGTAAATTTTGTAAAAAATTGTCATTTAGGTCAAGGAAATCAAACTCAGAAATTTCCAGCTTGCTCATGGCACCTGGATCAGCCCTATCCAAGACCAACAGAGATGCAAGTAAGAGCTGCATTACTCAGAAGTTAACTTTGGATCAATTTCACGGTAGTCCTGTGGGTATCCAGCCTACCCCTTTATAGCTGGAAGCTCAGTCCCAGGTTATCCTAATATTTTGCAAACTTCTTAACAGAGAGGCTTGCATCTCTCAAGACTCCAAGCTGAGGCTGCTGGCACAGCCCTGGAGCTGTAGACCTGATATTGCTGTTTCTCCAAACTCTGAAGACAGACTGCACTTGTGAGAGGCAGCGCCTTCTGTTGAGCTTGAATTAATTTGCAGCCTGCTGGGTGAATTGTCTTAGTGCCTGTTTCAATAGAAACTCGCTAGGTACAAGTTGTTTCTGTGAAACATTTTAGCTTATAACCTATTAATATAACACCTGCTCACTGGGACCTTGTATTTTGTTAAGATGTGGTGCTGCAGTAGAGTTTGGAGAATTCTCCACCTTATGAAGTATATCTTCATTTTATTTCATCTCTTCTGCATTTGTAATAGAAAAAAAAAACTAATACATAACTGATAATTTTGAAACTGTCTGTGGAAAGTTCATCCTGTGGTTTACCCACTGAACACCTTGTCATTTGCAGTCAACCTCGCCAAAGCTATGGTTTATGAAAGCCCTGGGCTGTCCAGCATTCCCTTTCCATTTCCTCAATACTCTTTTCCAATACTCATTCTCCCTCTTTGGAGAAGACTAGAGGTATTCATCTTCCTTTCACTTTTTGTTATTGAATGGGACTGAATGGGTACTCTCTTCTAACTCCTTTTTCACCGGAGGGACAGACAGTGGAGAAGCCAGGGGAGATGGTCTGATGAATGTCTTTCACTTTGAGGAATGAAAGTGCAAGAAGGCAAGCCAAACTTCTCTGAAAGGAAAGTGGTCTCTGATATGTCTCAACACCTCATACTCAAGAGGTGCAACTAATTTGCTAATCATCAGTGGGAGTTGTCTTAGTAGAGAACAAGGCCTCAGAGGTAAGACAGAAGAATCATCGGCTCCAACAGACAGGAGTAGGAGACTCACCTTTTCTGATTTTGTGTTTAACTCTGAGTAAAAGCCAAATGGTTGTTTTTGAAATCCTTTTTAAGAGTCTTCCAGTGGTTTGGAAATTCTCATCATCAGTCAAACCTTTCCTCATGGTCTTCTGGGGTCTTATGTTTGCCATTTTGTTCCCCTATATATTATTAACATCTGATAAAAATCTAGAAGCTCTTAATCTGATTTTCAGAAGTTGCCCTGTAGTTCATTCCAATTTTATTCTGTTCTGTGGAAGCAATTTGTAACCCTAAAGAGCTGCTTTTCTGGCTTAGTCCTGATATATTCCACCATTTCTTATAATACAGATTTCTTTCATATTGATTCTTTCTGCAGGTCAAATATCATCCATATAGGCTCAAGTGTCATAAGTGTGGGAATAGTAGTCAGATTTATCAGTCAGTTCCTTCTGATCCTACAGAAACAGCAGCTAATGTTGCTGCTTGATATTCAACCTCCTTGTGTTTTTCTGAAGAAACAATAGGTTTTACTATTTTTAATCACTGACTGAATGGCACTTTTCTTGGTATTCTCCTCAATGGCTCTGAATATGCTAGATCCCAGAGACAGCATGGCTCCACCCAGTTCTGATTTTCCTACTCAAAACATGTACAGACCCAAAAAAAACCCGAAAACACACAAGACTGTATGTGTTGATATGAGTTTGGCATTGTGTCACAGTTTGAAGTTGTTCACACATTTCATGCTATTAGAGTCAAATTTCACAGAATCATAGAATGGTTTGGGTTGGAAGGGACCTTAAATACTATCTAGTTCCAACCTCCCTGCCATGGGCAGGGACACCTTCCACTAGATCAGGTTGCTCAAAGCCCCATCCAACCTGGTTTTGAACAATTCCAGAAATGGGGCATCCACAGCTACTCCGGGCAACCTGTTCCAGTGTCTCACCACCCTAACAGTAAAGAATTTCTTCCTAATGCCTGATCTAAATCTACTCTCTTCTAGTTTGAAACCATTACCCCTCATCCTATCACTACACTCCCTGATAAAGAGTCCCTCCCCATCTTTACTACTGAACAATCCCAACTCTCAGCCTATTCTCACAGGGGAGGTGCTCCAGAACCTCCAGATAAAATATGGTTTGATTCCAGTCTTAACAGACAGATCTTCAAAAGGTTAGCCAATGATTCTTGGAGATGTCTCTGTTTCAAAGTACTGTGATAACACAGGGGAGTGGAAGGAAGCAGAACATCTCCCTTATGTGGAAAGGCTGAGGGAGCTGGGTCTCTAGCTTGGAGGAGACTGAGGGGTGGCTGCATTAATGTTTATAGATATGTAAAAGGTGAGTGTCAGGAGGATGGAGCCAGGCTCTTCTCAGTGAAGACCAATGACAGGACAAGGGGCAACGGGTGCAAGCTGGAACATAGGAACACAGGAGGTTCCATGTAAATGTAAGGACAAACTTTTGCAGTGAGTGTGACAAAACACTGGAACAGGCTTCCAGGGAGGTTGTAGAGTCTCCTCTGGAGACATTCAAAACCTCCTTGACACATTCCTGTGTGACCTGATCTAGGTGATCCTGCCCTGGCAGGGGGGTTGGACTAGATGATCTTTCAAGGTGACTTACAACCCCTAACATTCTGTGATCCTGCGATTCTGTGTAACACAAGAAAACAGATAACTTTCCAATCATTCATTAATTACTGTAATGTTCCCATGATGGATCATTAAAGAAAAATACACTCACAGGGAGGAATTTGTTCTTAAATTCCTGTGTCAGCAGCTGGTTTATGTCCTGAAGCACAGAGCTTTATAATTTACATTATCTGTAAAATAGCAGTTACTTTTTCTAGGGAAACCTATTAATGACCAGGATGGAAACATTTTGTGCTATTGAATTTTAGGGGTTGTTATTGTCTATAAGAAAAGGATATGCTTTCTGATATTTGTCACATTTATTGTGTAAATGGGACCATTCTTACTTCAAAGACTTCAGGCCTTATGTCATGCATTAATCAGAGGTAAAGATTTAGCTCATACATTATCTCCCAGCCAGCTGAGACAGGGTTGAATTTTGATTTTCCTGTTCCCTGAGCTTGATCTCGCTGCCTTCTACTTATGTGCTGTATTATCTTTAGAATTACATTTGATGTTAATCTCTCTCACCTCATTATTTGCACAATACTCAGAAATCTTTGGGGATAAGGAATAGGTTTATTTGCCAATTAGACCAGATTATCTTATTTATGTATCTTTCGAAGGCTTTCATAAATTACTTTTGTTACTAATACTGCAACTGGACATGGAGAAGGGGATTGAATATTGTTGAAACCATTACACACTCTGCATTATGCACCTTTTTAAGATAATACTGATGAACTCTCCACATTTCATGGTGAAACCAATTTATTAGGCTATTGTACATGTAGCACCTTGCACAATTTTCTCAATAAACCATTGTATAATAAATGCTTTCACCTTCCACCAGAGTACTGTCTACAGGAGGTGGCCACATTATGAATACTCCACAACAAGCTGTTAATACAAGCAAGGTCAAGTGTGTTGAATGAGGTCTTTCTTGGAAAAATAGTCTGTTCCTCTGTGAATCCACTACAGGCTTCACTATCTGGTGTTCTGTGAGATGTGAAGTTTCAGTTTTAGCCATTTTAATAGGAATCCAGTGCAGTTTTCCTCTAATGTGTACTGTAACACACACAATATGTACATTGATGGAGGAAGTCCCTCTTCCTTGATGCACAATGATAGATGAGTAGTTAGTATTTAGAAAATTTTCATTATTTTGATCAGGAGAGATATGTGGAATTAAGCTCTGATAACTATGGGAGTTTTCGAACTGTAGGCAGGTGGGGGCTGGACTCTTCTCCCAGGCAACCAATGACAGAACGAGAGGGCATGGCCTGAAGCTGCTCCAGGGGAGGTTTAGGTTGCATATCAGGAAGAACTTCCTTACAGAAGGGGTCATTAGACACCGGAACGGCCTGCTAGGGGAGGTGGTGGAGTCGCCATCCCTTGTGGTGTTTAAGGAAAGATTGGATGTGGCACTTAGTGACATGCTCTAGGTAGGTGGTGTGGTGTCAGGTCTTAGGCTGGACTTGATGATCTCAAAGGTCTATTCCAGCCTCTATGCTAATTCTGTAATTCTGTAACAATAATAAGAAACTCCAGAAACTTAAGAAAGAGTTGCTACAGAAATCCTTTCACCAGAGAAACACTTTGTCTCAAAGTTAAGAGCACAGATAGTTAAACTGAAAGGAATAAATTACTTCACAGCAAGAACGAAACCGTTGAAGGTTATAGAACTTTAATCTGATCTGAGTTCAAGATGACAAAGAAAAATACCAATATCCATGTGAAATTCCAGGAACCACTAACACATCACAGCAAATTGAGTTGTTGCTGGCTTTCTGATGATTGCAATAGGTCTACTCTTTAATTTCATTGGGTGGCAAAAATCAAAGAATTAGCAAAATGACTGGGGAGATTTAATCTTTTTTTTTTTTTTTTTTTTTTTAGAAAATACTGGCAAAACAATAAATGATCTCAGAGAGTTGGTTTTTAGAAATCTTTCTTCCAGTCAGAAGAAGCAAAAAAACAGATCTTAGAGACTTTTTTTTTTTTCAGAGTTGATGACACTGCTGTGTGCAGTTGAGTTAGATTCCAGAATTGAGCAGTGTCTAAAACCTCAAGCATAATTTTTCCAACTTTGTAATAAAAGATTTTCCTCAGCAGAACCTAGCAGTTTGGAGAAGGGAGAGTTAGACCCCAGTTAACAGAACAAGTTGATGTATTTTATAATAATAGAGTAGGAACACTTTGCAACACCAAAGCCTAAACATGACTGTTCAAAATAAGTATGTCAATACCATCAGCCAGATCTCTGGTGCCCCAGTTGTTCACAAATTCATCAGCCAGGATTTTTCTTTGTAGCAGATCAGCTAGGTTTCTCCTTAACAAAACTGGAGCATACACATAATTGGCTGTGTATACCTAACACACTGTGTAAAGGAAGATCTGTGAGGCAGTGATGAAGTCAAGGACTGTTCCAAATACTATGCAGAAATGGTAAAGCCAATTGATTAACCTTGAACAGTATGGGTGCAAACAGTTCTGTTTCAACAAGAGGTCCAGAAAATAAATGTAATTTCTCCTGGAACAGAGAATGAAGCACATTAATTAACACCTGAAAAGAGCTCTAGACTGGAAGATGCTCATTTGCTCCATTGCCTTGGGTGTCTCATGTCCACTCACTAAGAATTCACTCCAGAATGAAGACTGTCTTTGAAGCTGTTGCTAAACATTGGTTTGATGCAACACACTGTGTCTCCTAAGGTATCATTCACTCCCTGACTGAGGAATACCTGCATTAAAACATTTTTAAATGAAATTGCAATTAAGGTAGTTCATTTGAATTCAAGATTTATGAGGTTCAAGAAGAATGTCAATCATTGCTCAAATAAAAAAAGTGTCAATCTTAAACATGTACCTAGTCAGAGAAAATAAGATAAATTCTTAAATGTTTGTGTGTATACAGATCCAGTGTTTCCAAAGTGCAAATAGCATACCTTCATTTTAATTTTAAATATAAGGAGTACACAGGGGTTAACTCTGATAATGATGTTTAGGAGTTATGCCTATAAATCCTATTAGCATACAACAGGATTTGTGACTGCAACACCTGCACATCAGTTCTTATATTTAGCACAAACAGTCTAACTAGGTTTCCTTTTCCAAACTATTCTCTTAAGTCTGAATTACTTCTCTATAAACTGTCATGGGGCCAGGCTGACTTGTGGGGTTATAATACAGTACAATGCTTTATCTGATCTATTGGTGTTCCTACTTGTCATCCAGAGAAGGATTATAAAGACAAAGAACCAGTTTCTCCTAATTGCATGGTTGTACAACCAGCATGGTTGTACACACTGGGATAATTTTTGAGACCACAGCTGTAACAAGAGTTGTAATAAAGCTAAATGATGTACCCTTTAAATATGTGCAATTACAAGATTTTCCCATGGAACATCTTACCACTTAATGGATATACAAGTTATTATGTGAAATGAGTAAGAAAGAAAATTCCTGTAATAAGCAAACTCTGTGTATATTTCCAAAAATACCATTCATGTGTTGAACTGTGTGTTCAAACAGCAATGCAATCAATCCTCTTATGACTGAACGTGGATAGCAAGAGCACTACTATTGAAGTTTATCAAGAAATACCTGCTGGATCTAGAAATTATTTTAATGGAGCCCCTTTTTAAAGCAGTCTACTGTTTTTTTCATAGAAATTAAATGTGGCTCAAACTGACTGGGTAACAGTCTGCTCTCTTGCCCAAGGGGACAGAATCTGCATGGAGCTCAGTGCCTTTTCGAGTACACTCAGCTTATTGACTACACCCTCTATTTTCACTCTCCCTCCTGTGTGCTTTCTCAGAATATGGCTTGGAAGTCAGACACCCACTCTTCTCATTGCCTTTTCTGTTTTACTTCTTTTGATTTCCCTGTACTTGAGGGAGACAAAGCAAATACAGAGATGAAACTGGCTGACAAACATTACCTTTGCTTCCTGATAGTTGAAAATATGATGCTGATTTTCTAAATTGCCACTAGCTAGAAAATGAAATAAAGCAGTTCTAATTAAGTGAAATACCTTTGTCCTGTCTTTTCTTCACACTATGTTCACATGAGAGAACTCATAGGAAAGATTTGCTGCATACATAAAGTCAACAAGAAACACTGCATCTATGAAATGCTCTTTATTTTCATTAATTTGAACATTTTGAGGCACAAAAGACGTGGAAAGGAGTAGGTTTGCAAAACTGAAGAATTTCTTCCCTTGCAACTGAAAGTATAAACTGACCTGTCTAATTCTGTGATTACTTTTCATCCTCACAGAAACAAACGTAAAGAGTGAACTTAAGCATTTTTACCTCTCAGAACTATTTTTTTCCCCTGAAGCAGATACAGAGAAGCTGGACATTTCAAATCTGTGGATGCAACTCCACTGGAAAAGAAGCAGTCACAAGTTGTTTTGATCACTGGAAGTACTTGAAGTGCTTCACTGAAGAAAATGTTACACTGCTCTTACTTATGTGACAAGATATTGTGTAGCTAAAACAATGTAATTTAACTGATTTGGAGATCAGTGTGAGCCTAATTATGGTACCAAAAAGCTCAGCTCACTTCACAAAACACACCTGGTAAATTGGGTAATTTCAAGACCAGCTGGCCATCATAGGACTCTAGGCTGATCTCAATACCTGAGATATGGAAAGATGTCTCATATCCATCAGCTAACTTAGTCACCAATGAGGAACAGTTACACAAAGAGGTGGACTGTGAAATGATATCCCTATCTTCAATTATTTATTGAAGACTATCTTCTATTATTAACTCTGAACACTATTCAGTGGATGGACTGTACAGAAAATGATACCCACTAACTGTGCTAACTCCCCCATAAATGGCAATATGATTTTTAAACCATTTACACAAAGGATGTGTTCAGGGTGTTTTAGTTTAACCAGTTCTCCTTTATCTTTGTATACTCTTTTATAGTGTTTCAATGTTAACTGACTACAGACTTTGTGTTACTAACTTCCAGTACTAGACTGAACTCTCCATGCACATGTTCAGAGAAGGTTATGTGGACCCTCATCACAAACCTAGAGAAGTTTGGGAAGTTCAGTCCAGTGGTCAGCAATTAATTTGGAAAGAATAGGTTTACCGAGGAAACCTAAAAAGGCTGTAGATATCCTATTGAAACCACTTACCATGGCATGTACTTCTGAGGTGAACACAACATTTTTGGATGAGTATAATTACCCTTTCTCTTCCTTGCTTTTGTACCCAGTTCTACACCAAACAAAACTCAGGTTCTCATTTCTATTACTTATCTATTTTACTCTTTCTGGTTTAGTTTTTAAATGAAACTTCTTGACTATGTGTTTTCCTGGAAAATAGGTTTTCTTGGAGAGCCGTGTTTGTGCAATTTTTAAAAAAAGACTTTCATTCGCTTCGGGAAGGTTGTTTCTCTTTTTTATTTTTTTTTTTTTTTTTTTTTTTTTTTTTTTTTTTTTTTAGGGCCTTGTACAAAAGATATTACTGATAACATTTCAAAGTGTTCCCTGAATGGAATCATACCTCTATTAAGCCTTTATATTGGGTTTATATTATAGAGAAAAGGACTTTGATCCCTTTCTCTCTCTCACACACACATACACAAATATAAAAGTATTGTGCTTTGTAGAAATCTCAAATCTGAGCAGTGACATCTTTTACATCTCTTATCATGCTAATGCATGACAACTAACATGTGCTGTGTTCCTATTTATATCACCATTCATCATTAAATAATGAGTTACCAGAGAAACCAACTTGTCATACAATGGTTGTTGCAATAATACCTCAACAATTCCTTCATCTAAACCTTGTAGGTGGACACTCACCTGAGATGAATAGTATGTTCCACTGTTACCTATGGAAAGTAAGTTATGCCTGGTTTCTTTTACTTTTAGATAGATGAGTAAACAATCATGGCTCACAGAAATGAGATATACTGTGCAGAACTCCACTTTGCACTGACAATCAAAATAACTGTGCACACTCTATTTGTTAAGTATTTTGTAAATAGCCATCCTGTTCATCTTTTTTTTTTTAATCATTCCTTAGCAGATAGCTTAATTAAAGTATCCAAAAATCATCTAATGGTGATAACAGAGTATCCCTTGAGTTTATGTATAGCACTTTGCAAATTCAAGAGCTTATCATGCAGCTTCTGCAAAGTATAAATCCTATGTTGTGTTGAATAGGATTGCTACAGCCCCTGTTAGCAATCTCCTCTGTTATGCCAAATATGTTTGGATAGTATCTAGTAATTTTTTTTTCTGGAAGGCTTTAGGGCACATTCCATATTCAGCAACTATTATTTGCCTTCTTTCTTTTTATGCAAACTTAAAAACTATATGTAATTACTGGCAGGGGAGTCATCAGTTACTCCAGATTTGTCCTTAAATGAGTAACATTAAATAAATCTATATAACAAAGACACAATTAAGAAGATCAAGGGGCTTGCAGGTCAGCTGTACCAACTTGAACTTAAGGACAAACACTCTGCAACATCTAGTTCAGAAAGTCATTTGTAAGTCAGAATCAATCCAAAAATGGCAAGAATTACATACAAATAGCATAGATTTTGGCTAGTGTATGTGTGTCAAATCCAAAAGTGCAGTTTCTAGCCATTTAGTAAACAGATAATGCAGTCCCTTTGAATGTACATTGTGCTTAGAAAAAGTCCTCTTTAGATCTCTGTCATATTTACCACTGTGCCTGAATGAAGAATTTCTGCAACCAGTTGTTTACAGTATAAAAGGTGCAGCAGCAGCAGCATCTGAAGAATTTTATTTTTCCTTTTACCATAGCCATTACTATTGGTCCTGGGACGTGCCTGTCACCTCTTCAGTTGAGTCAGGGAATTTATTTGTCTGCAAAATGTTGCATACACATGTACCTTTTTTTTCTACATGTGCCCACACATTTTTCTAGCTGACTAGTAATGTAGATCAGTTCCCCATGGATGTAATACAGTAAGCAAATTTTAAAGGTAAAAACAACAGTGCACTTGTGTTCAGAATCAGTGTCTGAATATCCTGAGCTTTCAAAGTATGTTCCATATCTAGAACGTATCTATCTGCACTTCTAAGTTGAAGTTCACACAGACAAGAGCAGAGAAATTAGAACAACATGGGCACTTTTCAGTAAAGAGATCACAAATAAATGTCCAAGAGTTATTGGTCTCTGACACCAATACAAGTTCTGAGATTAATCCTCTGAAGTCTCACTTGAGCATGCCTGTGGCTCTGAGTACTATTATGGAGCACTGGAAGCTGTGAGGAAACCTATCTACTTGCTCTTACTCTTCCTTACTCCTATGGGGTGAATTACAGTAAGTCCCTCCTCTTCAGACTGTCTCTCAGTGATGTGTTGACTAGGACAATCTGTGCCTGCTTTGCTTATCCTCATCACAGCATAGGGTAATACAGGCATAGACAATAACAGGATCTGAGTAGGGGAAATTTATCTATGCCTTTTTTTGGAGCTAAAGTGTGTGCATTTAATTTAGGTAAGTTAGCCAGTTGTGTTCCAGGTAGTCTTTAATCTTATCTGACACCCTGTTTTTTATCTTTGTAGTAATTACATTTGAGGAGTCCCATTCTAACCCCACTACTTGCACTGAGTGATACCCTGCTTAGCAAGAAGCCTTGCTGAACTGACTTATTCATTTAAGAGGTAACACAGCTTATGAATCACCGTGACATATTGAAGATTATAATCATCTATCAAAGGGGTAGAGAACTTGTGACCATGCAACCTTTTATGAATTAAAAAAAAAAAAAACAAAACCAAAAAAAACCAACCCCAAAACAAAACAAAAAAACCAAAGCAGACTTGAATAATAAACTCAAAAAATTACAATCAGGATAACACAGCAAATCTCAGCCAGGAGACAGAACAGAAGGGAAGAAAAGAGATATAAGGCCCAGTTCCATACGAAACTCTAAAGGCTGTAATAATTTTTTTATCTAGATAATAATGGGTTACCAGTGTGAAGACTTGTTTCCAGAAAATCTATGCTTTTACTCAAACACACTATTGCAGGAACTAGCAGCAGTAGGAGGAACTGAGATCAGTCTAAATGGATTTAACTATGGCTAGCAGGATAAGACAGAGATGATCCAAAAGTCAAAGACAATGTAGGGTAGAAGGGCCAAAGACCCCACTGCTTCCAAGATGTGGTCTTTGTGCATTAAGTGCCTCAATCCCATCCTATTCACTTCAAAATGGCATCATCTCTGATGCACTCATGGAATTTGAACTCCTGGGAAGCTGAGAACACAAGAATCATAGATCCACTGCACACATACAATGCTTTGGATCTCATGTCTTGTGATAGAACTATCCTGAGTTTTGAGGTCAATAATCTGGGTAGTTTACTATAGGGAACTCTTCAAAAAAGATTGAAAAGATTTTAGATTTTAGAAAAGCCAGGCTCTGTTAGATTAAAAGGTAAGATATTTAACTTACCAAGTTGAAAAAAATGTGCAACATGTCAATCAGAACACACAAAAGAGTTTTTGCACAGCCCTTCCATCACCATAGCTGGCTTCTTACTTTTACTCCTAGTGATCACTAATTTGGTGTTGGATTTGGTGAAAGATTAGACATATAATTTAAGGGTCTATATGTAGCTGTCAGTATATGACATAAAAGGTGACATATAAGACAGACTTCAGTTATGCAAGCAGAGGCATCCATATTGCTATTTTAAACACATGGAAGTATCTAAGATAGTCAGAGCCAGATGTTGTAACAGACCTCTAGGAGGCCTCTGGTCTTCTAAGTAAATAGTTGGAGCTCTCTTAGGGCACCTCAGATGGCTGTCACTACTTTCAGTCCTCGCATCTCCTCTGTCATGAACAGTCTCAATATCTACCCCAAAACAGGGGTAGATATTGATCTTCCAGGTCCAGGAGGTTCCACTTGTCCCAGTTACTCCTTCAAGAAACTTCAATCTCTGGCTGAAAATGATGAAACCAAGACTGAAAGGAACAGTCTCCATGAAACATTTGATCCCACTTTTGCTCAGTATCCTCTCAACATGGCTAGGACTAGTGCCTGTCAGTTTTACTACAAAGAGCAGATATTCTGCTGGAGAAGGGAAGGAATGTGAACCCAACTTCCCACCAATTACATATAAGTTGCACTGTGCCTTTATCCTTATAACCTCTTTTTATCTCTAACTGATAGAAGAGTTTCAGGAATTTGTCTAGGTAAACTCAAAGAAATATAAATGCTAATGAGAAGACACTGCTATGAAGACTGCTGTATCACCAGACTCCATTCTAAGTGTGTGGAATTTAGCAATTTCTGACAAGACAAAATGTAATCTCTCTCCATGACTGGATACAATGGGAAATCATTAAACTTAACAGCTGTGCTCTGGATCAAATAATTGGTTTTCAGAGGAAGTTGGCTAGAGCCAGAAGATGCCGCATCCTCCAGTAGTTCACAAAAGAGTGGAAAAATATCAATGAAAAAATGAGCCAAGTGCTAGTTTGAAGAAATATAAACTCGAAAGAATTGCTGTGGTCAGAGGAGGGAAGCTTGACCTGGAAGAAGGAGATACAAAAGCAGCAGGAAGCAAATGTTCTGTACTGTCACAGAGAACTTTATTTCAGCCCAAAGGCAGCATCCAGAATGATGAAGTTATTGAGCCAAGAATGTATACGGAGCATCTATAATTTTTGGTGCAGACCACTATATCTCAGACTCTGCAGTAAGTGACAACATTGCTTTACAAGTCAGAGAAAAAAAGTATTTCTAATTTAGTCTCTAGCATGTTACTAAAAGGTTAAATAACAAACCAGAGGCCTTACATCCTTGATGAAATACTATGGGAGGTGCAAAAGCTGTCAAGAGTGAGGAAAGCACCGTTAACACTTTGGCCTGCTGGAAAAAAAAAAAAAAAAAAAGTCGGCTGCAGAGAGAGGGTGGGTGTCAGGTAAATTTTATCCACGTGGTGATTTTTTGCACAGTGTGAAACACCATTTCATACATCAGTCACAGTGGAAGTAAGAAATTAGACTTTTTCTGGCTATTGAGAAGTTCATTGGAAAGATTTATTGATTTTAAACCTGAAAAAGTGGGAAAAGGCTAGGTGCAGGAGAGCAAGTGATTTATCAAAATTCAGCCTACCACTACCCTAGTTTTTATTACTCTTTATCCATTTTTTGGCAGATTTTTCTTCTTTCTTCTCACCAATATGTGTTCTATTCTCTCTCTTCTATTGCCAACATCCCTCCTGCAGAAGTCTATTGGTGGAGTCTGAGAGCTAAGGGGCAAAACAGGTAACTCTGCCTGGCCCCGGCATGCTAATGTCTCACAGGGTTCAGCAGATGGATCTAACTGGCACAGCCAGACAAGCAGCAGCAGTCCCATTTGTGAAGTGCAAAAAAAAGCCAGTGGAAATCATGATTAAAAAAAGTATGTTACCTTGACGTTTAGAACTAAACACTCTATTTGAAAGCTTGTTTCTGTATGAAGAGTACATATCTGCATGACAACATATATAATAAGCAGGTTGACCTCCATTTTCTCTCCTATTCTTTGAGACTGAGGGCTTGAGGTCATAAAGAAAATGATGACAAGAACTACAGCACACTCCTGCTTCACTGCATAGAAGAGTGATTTAAATATAGAGTGTTTGATTTTTTCCATCTACATTTTAAAGGACCACTAACCAAAAGTGATCAATGTAAGCTTTTTTTTTATTTTATTTTTTTTAGAATGGAGCACTGTGCTGATCAAATGTTACCTTATTAGCAGGAAGTATTTATTTTGTGGCGGTTTATTGTCTTTTAATAAGCAGAATGACATACACGGTTTTCCATTAGTGACTTAAACTTTATTTTTCATGCATTTTTAGCATTTCCATCTTGGTTAATCCCAATTTTAAATGGCATGAAATTCCCTTGAAAGTGCAATCTGTCTTTGTGCAGGATCTGTGTCAGCTCTCTGTATTGTATCGATCTGAAAGATGATGGACTGCAAACCTAACTTACAGCTTTAAACCACTGATTTGTGGCAAGGCTTTTCTGGAAAGCGCAACCCAGGCATTACTCTTAGAAGCATTACTGTTAAAGAACACATGATACCTGAAGACATGCAAGACAACCTCAGGCATTTTCACACATGGATGATAAGTAAGTTCGATAAATGAGCTCCTCTCTTGAAACAGAAAGCTGAAATTAAAATTGGGCTTTTCCATTCAAAAGAAATAGAAAACATAGACCAATAGCTTGAGCCTAAAACATGTGCATTCTTTTTCAGTATACTTCCCATCCTTTCTGTGGACCAGTGAGCAGAGACCCCCATCATACACTCGTCATCAAAAAAGACCTGGTCTCACAGTGTTGCTGCCACTGTTACTCCCCTCCCCTGATACTCATCTACTCAGACCCATGAACACTCAGACTTCTTTGTCCATCCCCCCAAAGGTCTGTGGAAAGATTCCACATTTAGTGAATTATTGAGATGGTTCTGCCTAGGCTGCCTTCTACAGTGAGCCTTCAAAGAAACCTGAAACCCCAAGTGTTACTGAATAAGAACTAGAATACTTCTATTTTTAAGCAGAGTGCCTAAGAGGGCAGATGAGAAACTAACAGGTGTTGTACACAACTCTATCACCCACCTGTGTCCCTCAAGACATATCTTTGACTTCATGATTGTTTTCAGCTAATGCAATGACTTAGAATTATAGAATAATTAAGCTTGGAAAAGACCTCTAAGATCGTCAAGTCCTACTGTCAAACCAACATTATCAAGACCACTAAACCATGTCCTCAAGTGACATGTCTATACCATCTCCAGGGACAGTGACTCCACCACTTCCCGGGGCACAGGATCACAGAATTCTTGCATTTGGAAGAGACCTCTAGAGATCATCTCATCCAACCCACTCCCCAAGCAGGTTTGACTAGAGCACTTTACGCAGGACTGCATTCAGACAGTTTTTTAATATCTTCAGAGAAGGAGATTCCACAACCTCCCTGGGCAGCCTGTTCCAGGGCTTCGTCACCTTCACAGTAAAGAAGGTTTTCCTCATGATGGAACCTTCTGTGTTCCAGCTTGTGTCCGTTGCCCCCTGTCTTTTCACTGGGCACCACTGAAAAGAGCCTGAGTCCATCCTCCTTGCACCCACCCTTTAGATATTTATAGATATTGTTGAGGTCTCCTCTCAGTCTTCTCTTCTCCAGGCTAAATAGTCCCAGCTGTCTCAACCTTTCCTCATAATATTGATGCTCTAGTTCCCCAATAATCTTTGTTGCCCAGAACTGGACTCTCTCCAGCAGTTCCCTGTCTCTTGAACTGGGGAGACCAGAACTGGACACAGTATTTCACTGGTTCAGAATAGATGGGAAGGATGACCTCCCTGGAGCTACAGATCACACTCTTCTTAATGCACCCCAGGATATCATCAGCCTTCTTGGCCACAAGGGCACATTGCTGGCTAATGGTTAACGTATCATCTACCAGGACTCCAAGATCCGTCCCCTCAGGGGTGCTTTCAAGCAGCTGTAACCTACATTGATGCATGAGGCTGCTCCTCCCCAGGTGCAGGACCCTACATTTGCCCTTGTTGAACCTCAGTAAGTTTCACTCTGCCCAACACTCCAGCCTGTCCAGATCATGCTGGGGAGCAGCACAGCTCTCTGGTGTATCAGCCACTCTTCCCAGTTTTGTATCATCAGCAAACTTGCTGAGGGTGCACTCTGTTCCCTTGCCTAGCTCATTGATAAATATGTTAAATAAGACTGGACCCAGTACTGAACCCTGGGGAACACCTCTGGCTACAGGCCTCCAACTCAACCCTGCACCTTGATCATGACCCTCTCAGTGACAACTCAACCAGCTCTCAATCCACCTCACTGGCCACTCATCTAACCCACACTTCACGTGTTTCCTAATGAGGATGTTATGTGAGACAGTGTCAAAAGCCTTGCTAAAGTCAAGGTAGATGACACTGACTGCTGTCCCCTCATCTAGCCTGCCAGTTATGACATCATAGAAGGCTATTAGATTGGTAAAGCATGATTTCCCCTTGGGGAATCCATATTGACCTCTCCCAATAACTTTCTTTTCTTCCACATGTTTTGAGATGACATCAGAACAATTAGTTCCATCCTCTTTCCAGGGACATAAGTGAGACTAACCGGTCTGTAGTTTCCTGGGTCATCCTTCTTGCCCTTTTTAAAGACTGGAGTGACATTGGCCTTCCTCCAGTGTGGGATCTTGGTTGGAAGAAAATGGACACTGTTTCAGGAACTGTCCTTGAACCATGAAAAGAGTGCGAAGGAAGAACAGTGGAGAAAAGGCAATGAAGCGAGAAGATAAAGCAGAGCAAAGTAAAGAAAAACAGGACGTGGGGCGGTACTGGGCGAGTTAGATGATAGCCAATCATGTAGAAGATTTAGGCGTGTGAACAGCGTGTGGGCTATCGCATGTATCCAATCATCATTGCTGTTGGTGTGTGTGGTCAGTGAAGCTTGCTCTACATAGCCAAGGGATGTACCAGTAATAAAGGTCATTACTTTATAACTCCCATGGAGTTGCCAAAGTCCATTCTCTCCCCACACTCCAGTCCTCAGGTACCTCTCCTGTTCTCTATGACCTTTCAAAGATGATGGAGAATGACATAGCAATAACATCTGCCCGCTCTTTCAGCACTCATGGGTGCCTCCCATGAGGGGCCATGGATTTATGGATGTTCAGTTTGATTAAGTGGTCTCTAACCTGGTCCTCCTCCTCTACCAAGGGAAAGTTTTTCTCTCTCCAGACCTTTTCTGTTACTTCGAGGGTCCAGGGTTCATGAGAGCTGGTTTTAGCAGTGGAGACTGAAGCAAAGAAGACATTCAATAACTCCGCCTTCTCTGTGTCTTCCAGCACTAGGGCATCCACCTTGTTCATCAGCAGACCCACATTTTCCCTAGTCTTCCTTTTTCTACTGATATACTGAAGAAAACCTTTCTTGTTGTCTTTCATGCCCTTTGCCAGATTCAATACCAGGTGAGTCTTAGCTTTCCATTGGAACAGGCCAGCCTGTTCCAATTCTTCACCACGCTTTCAGTATATATGTTTCTCCCAATATCCACTCTAAACCTTCCCTGGCACAACTTAAGCCCATTTCCTCTTATCCTGTCGCTAGTTACATGGGAGAAGAGACCAACACCTGCCTCACTCCAGCCTCCTTTCAGGTACTTGTAGAGAGAAATAAAGTCTCCCCTCAGCCTCCTCCAGACTAAATGATCCCAGTTCCCTCAGCCACTCCTCATTCCTGGGTTGTAAGTAATTCTCCATGATCGTTTCTTGTTCTTAGGAAGCTCTTGTGCTTCCCAGCTCCCCAGTGTGATTCCCATCCATCCTCTCTCTGCAGTCACACCCAAAGTCTCCCTGGATTTTTTCCCCTCATGTGCTCAGTACCCATAAGGTAAAGAGAAACCTCCCACGCCAGCGGGAGTCTTACACAGACAGAAAACAACTGAACAAAGCATATGAAAGTAAGTACCTTCTGTCACATTAACCTTCGTTGTTTCTGAACACCCAGAGAGATTTTAACATCCTAAAGCCACCTGCTGCTCACAGGATACTTCCTTCTGTTATGACTTGCTCAGTCACTCAAGTCACAGACACCATGTTCTTTGCCTGTACTTGCTGTTCCCTGTCTGACTGATGGTGATTTACTGTGCAAAAGTTGCAGGAGTCAAGCACCTGATTAGCTAGGTAGGGATCACTGCCATCCACAAAAGGGTTAATTTAGGGTTGTTTTAACTGAAGCAGACCCTACTTTTTCTCACTCTTAACCTAGGACAAGCTTTATTCCTGTTTTTTAAATGCCTCTATCTGACTAACATGTTAGTTCTACATTTTCTTCACTAATTCCCACTTGCAGAGACATTTGTTACCTCAGCTGTCCAAACAAGAGAGACAAAATTCTGCTTTTGGTTTGGATGGTCATGAAGTTGGCAGTGGCCATAAAGGTATGAAATGCCTGTTTCAAAAGAAGCCAAATCACCTGTGTATCAAGTATGGTCAGTGAGACTCTGTGTTTACAGAGTCCTTTGTGTATATGCTAATCTCTTAGCTTGATTTTTAGAAGTACTTCAAAATTCTATATGCATCTCTTTTGTTTTGGTTTGTTTCTTTCCTAAAATTCTGTATGTCACCTGAGTCAATAATGACAAATAATAGCAGATGGCAAAATACTTGTTCTTTGCACAGCTACCAAAGTGAAGGAGGTCTGGTTTTTTGTTTAAATGAAAATGTCAGGGGAAAAATATTGCAAGGTTATTGGTTTTGGTTTTTTAGTAATTGCAAAATCTATAATGTAATATGTGTAACTGGACTCTTTATATTTTAGTTAAATTTATCCAGTCCTCTGTTTTTAAATGATGCCTGAAAAATAAATTTAAGCCAGAGGACACATTATAACAAAGATAACTGAAAATTCAAAGTCAATTTCCAAGCTGCCCATCTAGATGAATGATTTTATCAACCCAAAAAATTAACACACCCACAATCCTCCCAAAGAATGAAGAGAGTTAAATTAAGTGTGAATATTTTAAAATATGAGCTACTAAGTAACTGATTTTTATATAATGCACATAATGTTCTACCTATGAAATTCTTCTCCCTCCACCTCCATTATAGAGTCATTCAGAGAGGATATGAAGAATGTTGTGATATATTTCCATTATTCTGAAAAGGAAAAAAATAATGAGGAGTTGTAAGGGTTTATATATATATATATATATATATACAGGTCTTATTTCAGCAGACATACCACTGTAATAAAAATTGCCCTGGGATTTATAGTTCAGATGAAAAATCAAGAGGTGGATTAGAAAAGAATGGTAGCAATGTTTCCATTTACTTTACCTTCTTTTCTCCAGTCTTGTATCCTGTGTTGTCAGAGAGAACAGATGGTTAAGTAATCAACTAGGTGTGAAAATACACAGTAATGTTGCTTCACACATCTGATAACAGAAAAGGTCCATTTCTGGATGTCTCTTAGAAAAAAAGAGAGTTGATAGGATTTTTTAATTGTTTTTAACTTGTTAGGAGGAAATCAACTTTCTATACATAAGTAATTGAAATTTACCTAAATAATGAATTCTACTATTTTGATTGTGCTGACTGAACTTACATGTCTCTCTGTGTGAAGTTAAGACACATAGATCACCTGGACCTTCCCTGGCACAAAGATCCTATCATTCCCTGCAAATAGATGAAGCAAGGGCTGCTGACAAGTAACTGGAGTACAGAGACAAAAATGCCTCGGAGGACATTTCGATGCCTGTCACTTTGACTGTGAATGTACAAAATTTAGAACCTCAAAATCACCAATGCCCAACCCAAAGGGACCTCTGTGACTAAGTGGAAACATCTCAGGTGTCTACATTTTTGGTGTTAAGTATGCAATAATCCTCAAAGCTATGACATTTCCAAGCTGCTTAGTGCCTAGGCTCCAGCAGGATCAGTCTCTGCCCATTTACCTCCCTGAGCCCAGGGATAGAACCAGTGGTGGTGCAAGGGGATATCCAGAGATGAAATCTGATGGCTTTTTTTTTTTTTTCATACAGTCATAAAACACATGGGACTGCAGAAAAAGGCTCTCTCCTCCTTGTTCTCCTTTTTACCTGTGCAGTAAACTGAGCAGTAACTCAGCTGCTATAGGAGGAATGGAGGGGGATAGTACTCCTCTGACACATTGCTCGACATGTGGGGCTGTCTCTTCTACACCATGGCTGGGTGGTTTCAAACCTCCTTTTCTGAGTAAAGACATTTGTCTAACACTTCAGATGAGACAGTAAAAATGCAGTAATCTCTGTTCAAAATAAACCATAAAGAGATAATTTCTATTTGTTTGTGATTTCCTTCAGTGTCATCATTGGCCCAAAATCCAGGTTTCCCACTTTCTCGGGAATCTTTCTAATTATCACATATCTATGAAATAGGCAAGAAACACCAGCTCCTCCACAAGGTAAGTTTTAAGAGAAAATCATGACTATTATCTGCATCTCTCTTTGCCATTTGTCTGCTGTCTGCTATATTTCAAACTTTTGTGCTCATTTCCCTTTTCATGGTTAAAGCATTGACTGTGAATTTCAACACCAAGACCAACACCAACATTTTAGGCCGCAGAGGCTGAGACATCTGTGAAAGTCTGGTATTGAGGAGTCAAATCTGCATATACACACCTCTCGGATACCAGAATGAAGGCTGTATGTATGGGGCAGGAGACAACATCAAGCTGATACAGGTGCTGAAATTTCTTGTATCTGAGTTCCAGACAAAGGATGAAAAAAATAGTGTTTTCTGTTATTCAGCATGTTATTCAGCATGTTCTGTCTGACAGCTCCTGGCTGTTTCCTGGAAAGCAGTTACTTTACTATTAGTTCATGGTACACGGTCTCCCAGCAGTCTGGAACATGGGTTAAAAATGAAATAGCCAGACGTTCATCACTCCTACCCAGAATCATCAGTACCATGAAGCCTCATTCAAATTCACATATTTTAAGGTACAACTACATCCACACTGCAGATTATAATATATAACATATAATCTGTTCCAGTCACAATCAAAGATATTTGCAACATGGTTAGGAAGCTTTCATTTCCTTAATTCCACTAATGTGTCTTAAAAATTATTTACTACGGAGACTGCATCGCAAAAGGGACTGCATTACAATAATCTTTTATCTGTGTTCTACTCAGATAAATCCAGCATGGATATGTTTTAACATTATTATTCCTAGAACAGTTTGTTTATTACAATGCTACAAAAGAAAACTGAGGGAATAAGAATAGTATATAACTAAACCTCCATGAAGTAAGAAAAATGCTTTCGGGCAGGCTACAAGCAACTGCAACAACTGGTCATGTAATAACTACTCAGTAAGCAGTATACAGTAAGAGCTCTGAGTCATCTAATCTGAAGCTAACATCTGCAGGGGTTTAGGAACTTACTTGTAGTGGTTTGAGAACAAAAACCAACAAGAGACTCAAGTCAGAAATACAAACAAATGTAATACAGCAGTACAAAGGGAAACAGGAAAAAACCAAACCGCAATCAGAGTCCGAATACAGCCCGATAGTCTGGCAGCTGGGGTGGTGGTAGCAGTCCGGATGAAGGTCCTGCTGAGGCAGTGATCCCGCTGAAGCAG
>JAAGNO010025692.1:27532-59433 GCA_033439905.1 Ceryle rudis | reverse complement strand
CTACCAATGATTGTTTTGAGCAATGACATAGGGGGTATAGAATACACAGGTTTGCTTCTACCCATATAATGATAAACAGGTCCCAGCCCCTCTAACTATGACATTACTGTAAATCATTATCTGCCTATTCTCTTACCCATGATTACCACTTTCAGGGTAGAATCTGCAGATTGTGTGTCCACATCTCAGAACAATCATGTTATCATAAACACATCTTTATCTGTTGTTAAGCTGCTATGACAAACTGGGTACTACAGCACAGGGGAAGTAACCCCTGTCAGAGAAAATCATAATCATTTTACCCACTGTGGTTGGCATGGCCAGTGGTCAACTACCAGGATCCAGAGGTTGATGTTCTCACACTGGTTCCTCTTTCTGGGAAAAGCCAGCATGACCAGCATGAGTGGGGGTCCTTCTGATAGCCTCCCTAGAAGAAATCTACAGAACCTTTGTAGGCAGTGTTACATTTTGTTCTTATTTTCTACTACAGGACATTATTGTGAGATTTAGATGATCCTTTCCACTTCACCTTCATGCCCAGGCTGGCTCTAGGCATAAAGAAAGTAGACAATTGCCAAGGAAAGCAGATTAATAAGGGTGGTAAAGTAGCCATGGCCCCAGTAGCTATCCAAACCTCTTCATAGCTAGACTTGTTGAAAAGAAAAGAGTCAGTGCATTGGTTGCTTCTTATGTCCATTTCCATCAGTATACGTTACATCATTCATCCATACTTTCATCATACATCATCATACATACATTCAATAAGGAGCAGTAAAGCCAGGCTATCCAGGCTTTTTGTGTCCTCTCTGTCTCATCTTCCCTCTGCTGGAGCAGCCTGTTCTTGTCCGCATCCCTACTTACGTTGTATGTTAACGTCACCTTGGCATATGCCAGACAGAAATCACAAGTATTATATCATGTCAGTCTGAGGCATTTGATTGCTGCCCATTCACTTTTGCTATGTATAAGCGGAGTATCCTTTTTATACAGCCAATGGCAGTTCAATGCCTCCCACTAATATTATACACATGTCTTTTACACACATACATGATACGGTGGTCCCTGTGAGTTTCAGTTGATAGCCTAAGTTGTGGCACATCACTGTCCCAGCTCCCTCAAACATGACATGCACCTCTTTTTCTCTATTATCTCTTCTTGACAGATTTTCAATGGCTTATGGTGCCATCACTTCAAAGCATTTTATTTGTTTGAAGGGAAAATAATGTTGATATGATCAGAGATAATGTAATAGGTAGAGAAAGTGCCAAGAAACCCCACATGCTCACACACACATGTTCTTTGGTGTCTTTCAGACTCTTTATTTTCCTAGAGGACACCAAGGTTGGGGTTTTTTTAATAGAACATTGAAATAATATTGCTCGAGGCAAAGAATGGGCACAGTAATAATGAAAGCTGGCAAGTGGTTATGGTAAAAGACAATACACTGCATTTCTTTATGAGAATATCTTTTTCCCTTATCTTTGCAAGTGGGAGGGCATAAGCAGAAGGATAGGCAGAGCATATGTACCTGGGATAAAACATTTCCCAAGAGCCAGAGAAGATAGTGAGGATTCAGACTGACTTTCCTGGAGAGAAAGAGGAGTCATATACAAACTTCAGTGTAGATCTGATGTGTGGTTTTAGGCCTTTCATTAATCTTTTCTAGTTCTATTGCTTTCAGTGAAAAACTTCTCAAGGTAACATATACAAACCCTGAAGATTTCAAAACAGAGGACACATACACAGAGAATGCCATTTATCTAAATCCTAATCATCACAGTCTTGAAAGTGAGTTTTGTGATTTGGGGGAACACAAATCCTGATTTTTAAGTTCTTGAAGTGCCTTGAAATAAATGTCCTTACTCCTTGCAATCTATTCTAAATTTGTTTTTAATAAAATAAAGGAGAACTGTGACTGAGTTGACCCATTGTCAGTTTGATTTTGTGAATGAAGATGGGTTTTTTTTCTGCCAAGAAGCTAGCACAGATTATTGATGTGACTGCCTTCTCGCCTAGATGGATACAGAATGGATTTTACTTCCAACCATCCATCTGAGAGATGGAGAGGAGAAATATAACCAAATATATAAACTTAGTAAGATATAGAAAGATATTTCAGTTATCTATGAGTACAACTATTCAATGTTTTTCAGGAAAATTTGCTAAATTTAGAAGATAAAAACCTATTAATTTTTTTACATATAAAAATTAGATAATATCCCCTTAAAAACTCAATGAGGCCCATGCCATTTTCTGACCTAGAAACTATCAAAAATTAGTCAAACAACTCATTGAGTATGTATACTCATAAATATACTTCATAAATATAATTTATATGGGCCTAGATATGGCTGCATGGTCTACAAAGAAATATGAGTAAAAAGCAACAGACACAGAAAACATTCATTTTAAGCAGCATTACTTTGCCAATTTGATGTATTTTTTTCCCCTGCATCACTGAGAGAAGCTGTACGTGGTCCATCCTCTTACGAACATTTTCACAAAGTTATCTGATGTAAAACACATACTCGGTGGTTTTGGGGTTTTTTTGCAGTGATCACAAATACCTGGATATTAAGTTCTTTTGTACCATAAACCTTTAACAAATGTGCTTGCAAACAGATTTGGAGGAAAAATGTGTTCTGAGCACCAGTTTCCTTGGGTACATTCCTAATCTCAGTGAGGAAGCTGGGAAGGAGGCTAGGCAATAAGAGAAATTTGTTTGCCTCCCATTGGGGTGCCAGGAAAAAGAAAAGAGAGTCCTCTACTCTCTCTATGCCCTCAGTTGAATTCTGGCAGTGAGGAGGAGAGAATGTGGTGGTGAGAACAGCAAGATAGAGTGAACGTGATGCATGTGTGGCAAGATATCTTCTGTATAGCTCGAAGACTGGCATAAATGCCAGCAAGATCATAGAGGATGATGAATGTTTCTGAGACTACTACCATGTTATTTCTGCATCAAAACACAGGGGTATTATCACTTTGTCATCCCTGCTCCTTATTTATCTCACACATTACTGCTTTGAAGATGCTGCTGTTTAATTATTGAGGGGTTTTGGTAGGAGGGAGGCATCTGTGAAAACAATAGGTTGCTCATTGTTTCCTACAAGGATTTAATGTAGCACTGAGCAGGTCAAAAGATGTCCTCCCTCAGGCTCTAGAGTTTCAGACATTTCAGTCAGAGGAACAAAAGCCCTGTCTTCTCCCTCCTAGTGGGTCAGAGGTAGAGATGGAAGTGTTGCCAGGGAGCCTAACAGGCTGTCTATCAAAATGTCATCAACTCTCCAAGAATAAAATTAAGTCTTGAAATGTAAAAGAAATGACAGATTTTTTTCAGTGTCTCCTACATAGCCCCATTAAACAGTATCTGCTTCAAGAATTGGTCCCATTTCGTTCTTTGTGAATTAGGAATCATAATGTGTCAACTGATTATAGGTCATAAAATCATAGAATCATTTTGGTTGGAAAATCAACTCTTAACCCAGCACTTCCAACTCCACCACTAAACCATGTCCTTAAGTGCCACATTTACGCATCTTTTAAATACCTTCAGGGATGGTGACTCAACCATTTCCCTAGGCAGACTGCACTAATGTTTGACAACCCTTTTGGGGAACAAATATTTCATAATACCTAATTTAAACAGCCCTTGGTACTACTTGAGGCCATTTCTTCTCATCCTATCACTTATTTGGGAGAAGAGACTGACATCCATTTGTGACAAGCCTCCTTTTTTCCAGATTGAACAACCCTGGTTTGCTCTTAATGCTTGTTCTCTAGACCCTTCACTAGCTTTGTTGCCTTCCTCTGGACACACTCCAGCACCTCAATGTCCTTCTTGTAGTGAGGCCTCAAAACTGAACCTAGTATTAGAGGTGCAGCCTCACCAGTGCAAGGGATAATTGCTTCCGTAGTCTTGCTGGCCACATTATTTCTGATACAAGGCAGAATGGTGTTGCCCTTCTTGGCCACCTGGGCACACTGTGGCTTGCATTCAGCCATCTATCAACCAACACTCCCAGGTCCTTTTTCACAGGGCAGCTTTCCAGCCACTCTTCCTCAAGCCTGTAGCATTGCCTGGGGTTGTTGTGACCCAGGTGCAGGACCCAGCACTCTGCCTTGTTGAAGCTCATATAGTTGGCCTCAGCCCATTGATCCAGCCTGTCCAGATCCCTCTGTAGAGCCTCCTTACACTCAAGCAGATCAACACAACCACCCAACTTAGTATTGTCTGCAAACTCACTGAGGGTGCCTCCATCCCCTTTTATAAAGATGTTAAAGACAACTGGCTCCAATATTGAGCCCTGGGGAACGCCACTTGTAGCCAACTGCCAATTTCACAACTTTTTGTGCTCGGTCTTGCAGCAATTTTTTTATCCAGCAAGGCCTATGACCATCCAAGCCATGATGACCCAATTTCTCCAAGGGAATGTTGCAGGAAATGGTGTCAAAATTTTATTAAAGTCTAGACAGACCATACCTACAGTCTTTACCTCATTCACTAGGCAGGTCACCTTGTCATAGCAGGAGATCATGTTGCTCAAGCAGAACCTGCATTTCATAAACCCATGCTGACTGGGCCTAATCACCTGGTTGTCCTGCATGTGTCACATGGTGGCACTAAAGATGATCTGCTCCATAACTTTCCTTGACATCAAGGACAGGCCTGTAGTTCCCTGAATCCCCCTTCTGGCCCTTCTTGTACATGGGAGTCACATTTGCTAGCCTCCAGTCAACTGAGACCTCACTGGTTAGCCAGGACTGCTGATAAAGGCTTGGTGAGCACTTCCACTAACTCCCTCAGTACCTCAGGTGGATCCCATCTAGCCCCATAAACCTGTGTGTGTCTAAGTGGTGTTGCAGGTCACTAACCACTTCCCCTCAGATTATGGGGACTTCATTCTGTTCCCTATCTCTGTTGTCCAGCTCAGGGGGCTGGGTACCTGGAGAATAACTGGTCTTACTATTGAAGACTGAGGCAAAAGCAGCACTCAGTACCTCACCCTTTTCACAGAATCACAGAATGTTAGGGATTGGAAGGGAACTTTTCCTCACCTGTTCTGGTTTGAGCAAAGACAGAATTAATTCTGTTCAGTGAGTTTACTATTTAGGCAAGTCTCTTCTAAGTAACTGCACTTTCCAAGATTAACAGCATATTTTTGTAGACAGTGTCTGCTTCTAGCAGTGATATTGCTCCATGTTTAGAGTTACTGCCAAGGATTGGTGTGTGAAGAAAGGCTGTTGCCTATACTTGCTCCTGTGCAGACCAAGGTCACTGCTACATCTTGTGTACCACACTGGGGTGCAGAAAGTAAGAGGTCACACCTGCAGGGAGAAGAGTCACAGGACAGGTGACCCTAAACTAGCCAACAAGGGATTCCATTCAATGTACGACATATTCAGTACAAAGCTGAGGAATCACAAGAATCAAGCTTCTTTCTCTTCCTCAACTGCCAGCATTTGAGGAGGACTCTGTCCATTCTGCCTGTGCTCCTGAATCCAGTTCCAGAATCCAGCTTCTGTATTCAATTCCCATCTGCTGCTGAGTCCAGTCTGGGACTTCCCCAGTGCCTGCTCCATGGCATCAGTGGTGATGGTGATGTAATTGCCATCAGAAAGGGAGTGGGGTTTGATACTGTTCTCTATATATTTGTATGTATTTCATATTATTATTATTTTCATTAAAGCTGTTTTAGTTCTCTTTTCCAAATCATAAGTCACTCTTCCTTAGTGCCTTTCTCTTCCCCTTTGGGAACGGAGAGCAATTAATGCAAAGCATCTGTCATTCATCTAGAGGCTGCACCAGGCCTAACCCTTGTCACATCCTTTTGTTACTATGCTTCTCCCCACATCCGATAACTGTTAAAGAGATTTTCCTTAGTCCTTATTTAGTTGCTAACGATTACATATAGAAATACTTTTTATTGTCTTTTACAGCAGTAGCCAGATTAAGTTCTAGCTGGGCTTTAGACCTTCTTATTTTATCCCTGCATGACCTCATGACATCCTTGTAAGTTCACCTGAGCTGCCTGCCCATTCCTCTAAAGGTCATAAACTATCCTTTTTTTCCTTAGCTCCAGCCAAAGCTTGCTGTTTGGTCAGACTGGTCTTCTTCCCAACTGGCTCGTCTTTAAGATGTAACCCTTAAGAAGAAATCATCTGAATTTAAAAGTTCATACATATTTAGCAAGAGATTGAAAAGGCAGTCTGAAAATTTGTTAGTTAAATCCATTGCACACCAGCATGTTAGATGAAAAGCAGAAATTGCAGTGGCCATTTCTCACATCTCCTGATAAATAATCAGTTTTTCTGCAAGAAGTAAACTAAATCCCCATTTTTACTTTCTCTGCAACATCCAGGAATAGAAGATACAGGAGAGCTTGATGTCTGCTAAGCCACTGATGCATAGCAGACGCTGGAATTCATAAAAATAAAGCCTTGTGCCACACACAACCCTCCCCTTGCCTTCCTGGCAGCTCTTGATGCTGTAAGTAGTTCGTGCTTCTTTGAATCTCATGTTGCCCTTAAAACAAAAGGCAACCCTATGACACAGATCACATTTTGTATAACCCTCTGTACTCAGAGGGGCTGCCCAGGGCAGCAGCCAGCAGGAAACAACTCCAGTTTCAGTTGCAGAGTGCAAACAGAAAATAAATCTAACAAATACTGGATGAACTGGAAATAAATGCACTTTAAAGCATCTCATTTTCATATTATCAACCACAGGCCAATTAAGGCAGCAGCAGTACAGTGTATCATTCATACTACAGTAACACGCTGAGGCACAACACAATTGCCTCCTCCAGAGTCTTCATTTTTCCAGGGAGAATTCAGACTCTGTGATCAGCTTTATTTATTTTAGGAAGATTGAGAGAGTGCATCCGAAGTGCATCCATCTAACCTGCTTTAGAAATCTGCTCTAGCAAAAGAGAGTCCTTGCTGAGAAGTAATTACTGTATTCATTGACTGCAAAGAGATGATTTTTAGCTTTTTTGCACCAGTTAATCAGACAGATTCCACTTCAGCTCAGTGATAGGTGGAAGCTTCCTTCAAGAGCTGGAAGGTACCAGTAGAGTATTCCATGGGACCTGTATCAGATATTGAAGTATCTTCCCCCTTTCCTCCCTCTTCATAGTGGTTTATATCTCATAGTCATAGAATAAGTCAGGTTGGTAGTCCTACTTCCTAGTCAAAGCAGAGCTTTGATAGGTTTCCTAGCCTTTCTGGGCAATTTGTTTCAGCATCCAACCACCAGTGACAGTGTTTTCTGTGAGCCTCACAGACTAGAATAAATGTCCCAGCTGAAGATTTTTTTTCCTTATTTAGAACCATGACTCAACTTGCTGTCCCTTTTGACAACTGCCTCCTGATCCTTTCATCATGCACCTTAGTACATGGCTCCATCTTCTCTGTGAACCTTGTTTAAGTTGTAGAAAACTGCAAATATATGTCCATTATCTTTCTGTTCTCCTGGATGCCTAACCTCAAGAGACAGAACAGGCAAATAAAGACTCCTTGGCTGTAATTCATCTGATGCATACAAATGTCTGTAGTGCAAGTGTCTAATTGTTTCCACAGATGATAACTGTAATCTAGGTTGATTCATTTATACACAGAAGTCCTCCTCAGGATTGTCTAAAGTTTGGTGAAATGAGTCCCACCCATTGCAGAGAGTGAAAGGTCTGGGTAATGTACAGCAGAAGACCAAAAATTTAGGTGCCAGTCTCACTATGGCTTTCAAAAGCTGCCAAAGTGGGATTCATCCCACCTCACTCCAGATGTTATCAATGCATATGTCTAAATCAGAGCTGTGTTTCTGGTCTCCTTTACAATCAGTGGAACTAAACAGACACTTCTAAAGTGTATTTTCTGGACCTATTTTAACTGTCATGAGAAGGTGAAAAGAGCGATGCTTCTTTAGTTGACAAGAAAGGGAGTCGAGACAACTCTCTCAGGTGGGTCTGTGGACAATCTGTGTACCTAAAACTAAGACAGATTAATCCAAATTCTGCATTTATGAGTGTCATATTATTTCCATTATAGGAATTTTATTGTTATTAATTCCAATATATTGAATGAACATAGTCTTCAAATTCCAGCACTCAGTTATTCAATTGTATATATCTGTCTAATTCAAAGATCAGTGAAGCCACTGAAAGCCTCTGAAGGGACACAGATGGGATTTGGCTTCTGAAGGTTACTGAAGTAATTGAATGGTTTGCATCCAAGTGCATTTGTACTCTGTGCAAGTTACAATTCATTACAGCGATATTAACATTCCACAAAGATTCAGGCAAAGCGACCTGGAGGGCTTTTTGTCATCAGGTCTTATTACAATGCAAATAAGCAGGCGTGTCACTTAGACAATTCCACAAGACAGCCTCTTCATTCAATATGCTGATAATGATGTATTAGCCTTCATCTGTGCCTGCAACGGGTGATGCCACAAGCAACATATGTTTAAAAAAAAAACAAGCAAAAACTCACCAAATATTCAGAACAGACTGTCCTTAATTCAGACTACAGGGGAAAAAAAAAAAAAAAAAAAAAAAGAAACCAAAAGTAAAAGGCAGAGAATATCCACTGAGAATGTAAACAGACAAAGGGAGGAAATTCAGAGATACAATTCCCTGTGTAAGAGTGATCTGCATCCTTTGCAGGCACAGTCATTTCATTCTTGCTGCCACAGGCAGAGACTAAGTTTTTCATACAAAATGAATATGATAATGCAGTTAAATGGTTCATAGAGAAGTGTGAGCTAAATTTTAGTCATCTCAGAACATGGGCAGAGGAACTCCAGGACAGATCCAACACAGCAGTGCAGACCCACCTGCAGATTCATAGAAACACATGTCTGAGAGACACCTTAAGAAGCTCAAAGGCTGACAATTTCATATGAGCAGTATGACAGCTTGTACTTTATTTTCCCAAAATCAGTGTTTAAGTATACTGGTAGATTTTCAGTCCAACCCTGGAAAATTTGTGTCTTAAATATGTCTTTTAAAGTATCTGTGCTCGAATCCTCTAGTTTGTGAGCCCCCACTATGAAATAACCAACACCTATCACCTTCTGTCACTTGTGCCTGTAAACTTAGGTCAAAAATGAGCAAGGATGAGTCCCTAAACTAGACCAAGAGGGCTATAATCAGCTTATAAAAAGATGAAATGCGATGAGAAGAGGGAGTTGACACAATGACTGAGTGCTTGGAAGATGTGAGTTTCTCCAGTGTTCATAATTCCTCTGAAGGAAACATTTAACCTTTCTGTGTCTCAAGTTTGTCATCTTTAACTAATGGTAATAAGCTACTCTATGCCGTGCAGACATAGGGCACATATATTCATGTGGTTGCATATAAATAACTCCCTAGATTGTATTACCTTGCAGGTGGGAAGGAAACAAAGCAAATACACACTAAACATGAAGAAATAGAGATGTGAAAAGCTGAGCCGGAGCATTTGACATTTATTTTTCTTATTTTTCCATATGTGAATTGGTCAGAAACAATCTGTTCACTTACTTCAGAAAGGAGAGCATTTCAAGATGAAAATAAGGTCTCTGAACAGTCTTATAATTAAAGTGCTTAGACAAAGTATTTATAGTGACTAAATGTTCAGGCATAGCTGCTGAAGCCTCAGATCTACAGAGGTCAAAACCAGAAACCTCCTGGATTTTCTGAAGTGAAACTTCAGTTATACTACTCAAATAAAGTAAATTTGTCTCTCTTTCCCCCTCGTCATGGAGGTACCCACAGAGCAAACAGCAGCCGCTATCCAAAATGGTGGGTTATTGCAACCAAAGCTGCTTAGCACTCCTTCTGATCAAATACAGGTTTGGATGTCTATTGGGAATGAACTACTACACAATTAATTCCTAAACCTTAAGGGAAGATGAACCAAAATGGGCACACACTCGCTCATCAAGGGGAAACCTCCCACACCAAAGTGCCCAAGATACCACTTACCCAAAGGGGGGTGAGGGTCACTCAATCTACAGAGACTCACTCAATCCATGGAAGTGTCCTTGGACAGCGTGTCCAAGGGGAGGGTCTGACTGCCAGGCCTGCTGCTCGGCAAAGAACCACCTCCTCTGGCTCTTAGGCAAGACCCCGTTTATACCCCAGTTGAAGGTGCACCATAGTAATTCTGACTGGTTGAGGGGACAAGCCCAGACAAAACATGGACAAGCACAGATCCCAAGCCTGTTTACTAAGGGGTCCAGACCCTGAGATGCCAGTTAAACACCATGAGGTGCAGCTTAATGGCCAAGGCGTCAAACTGCTCTGGGCAAGGTGACAAACTTCTCCAGGACATCCTGTTTGCTTTGTCCATTTTGTCTGTCGAGGGGGCTGCACCTGCCACATCCATCACCTTCTCTCCCTATCTCCCACCCTCTCTCTCCCCCTCCTTCCTTCCTTCCTTCCTTCCTTGGTGCCATCACTGGTGCACCATCATATTAATCAGCAATTGCTGTACTTTGACATGGAGCAACACCACAATAGAAAGATCCTCCAAGAGGCCAGGAAAAGTATACAACTGTTTAATCTTCTCTTAATCCATGGTTGCTACACTGAAGGCCCACCAGTACCCTTTGAGTCCTGGAAGCGCCCTCTTCTGAGGGAGGATATGCCAAGGATACATGGACCCACACGGGCAGTCACAATAGGATGCTTCTGATGTTTGTCTCCTGTTAAGTTCAGCTCAGCCTCCAATACAGAAAACCTGGTTATCCATTAACAGAAGTAGAATTTGTGACTTCAAAGTAAAAAATATCTCCTAATTTGGGGGTAATCTAAATTAATCATGCCAAGAACCTAGAAATGCTTTTTTTTTCCCCACAGAACCAGCCTTATATACAAATTTATATAAAGCACTGATTTCCAAATCACACTTAAAACATTTTTGCAGCTCTTTTCTTAGAGATGGCAGCCTTACAATTCAAGACATTTCTCCAGCCACTGTGTCTAGAAATTATTACGATAACGTACAAGATATGCTGCCGTCACACTTCATTGCTTTTTATTATGAACAGCATCAGCTACTGATTTAATGCATTTATAATCAAACCTCTTGTATACAGCATGTCTTTGGACAGATAGAAAAAAAATTACAGTGCAAGTTTTACACCTGCGCCGCAGGTATACAAGGGTAATTTGTGTCACTATTTTTCTTTAACTGTTCTCTGTTAAGTTAATTATTGACTTTTACTAACTCATACTAAGCAAAGAGATGTGGGTGGCCTGAAGACTGACTGACATAAATGATGCAGGAACAAAAGATTAGTATGAGTCATAGATCATCAGCACTAACCATCATGCCTGCAGTCTTTAGTCCAATGGGCCTTTCAAACATCTACTCCAAGTCCTCTTCACCCTCTTACCTTCAAAGTCGTCGGACCTTTATATAAAAGATCAAATGATACAAAAAACTGTATGCCAATACTGGAAAATATCCTGAAAAATCTAGGCATGGAGGATTTAACTACTCAGAGCTACTACAGAATAAAAATCCTTTCTCAGAAAACTCCAAAATATAGCTAGGAAACATTTAATGACTGGTTCACTAAGTATCCATTGGTGCTGTAACAGCCAAATAATTGAGAAAACTTTGGTTTACCGCTTATGTTGTTATCTCCAACATTTTAGGCTCCTGCAAGAGTAGACAATTTGTGAGGGGAAACCAGGGCCATGTTGTTGCAAAAAAACCTCAAGACAGTTTGATTGTGGGAAAATTCACTGCACGACTAGATTACTGTGAGCAAATTTCACTGACCATGTTCATGAGACACTTAGCACTAGAAGTGGTAAGACTCTTTACTCAAGGTGTTCTTTAGCTATGCCAGTCATCTTCCTTCTAAAGGAAGAATGGAAAAAGTAATGGCAGTCAAGTTATTTAGAAGACAGAAAAGATATTCCTGGCCCTGGGAGGAAAACAACAATAATTTTGATTTATTGTGTATAAATATATCAAAACAGATAGCAGTTATGCATCCTTTCATATCCTTCTGCCTCCATTTCAGGGAGTATCAGTAGATTAAAAATCCGTAACTTCCTCTACAGACAAGCTCCCCCTGCTGTCATTTTTCCCCATAAACTTACTAAGGTTCATGTTGGAACAATTCTTACCTTATCTGTCTTATTTGGGAAGCTATTTCAACACTTGCGATGCCAGTTAATTTTTGGAGTAAATGTATTCACGATGAGTTTGTCTATATGATTTTCTGCCAGAATTATCTTCTAACATAAATATTTCTACACTATTGCTACTGTTAAATGTTTGCTCCTCATGCCAAAATGTATTTATGTGAAGTAATTCAGTTCCCTTTAACCAGGCTAAACAAGCCAAGTTCTGCTGATTAATCACTGAAGGTATATTTACTATTTCCTCAATCATTCAAGGAGATTTTTTAAATCTCTGTTTGATATCTGATATACCCACATGGTGCTACATCAGGCCTTCCTAAGTTTTATGCAGTGTTCTTAAAATCTTACCTGTGGTGGGAAAAAAAAAAAAAAAAAAAAAAAAAAAAATTGATACTTCCAATAGTTCTATTATCTTATTTCATGGCTTCTCTATCCTAATAATTCGTAATTGTCTCAAGAGCAACAGGGATCCTAAGGGTATCTATTTTTTTGTTGTTGTCACACAACTGCTACAGAACAAGTTATTTGATGAACCTCTAAATCAAGGACATTGCACTGTACATCACATTTTTCTGGTCACAAAATATGTCCTTGTATGATAACCTGGTTCATTGACAATAGCTTCCAACTTACAATCATATACAGATTTCATACCTAATTCTTATACCAAGATGAGAGAATATGCTCAGCTGAATATACTCAGGAAGTCTGTTTCCAAGACCAAACCTGAAGGAATATAACTACTAACAGCTCTCTACTCCCATTTTATTCACACATCCATGAACTACTTGAAGTATTTGTTCAGTTTCAATGATTTTCAAATTATGTCACGTATGTGTCCTGAACCTATAATTAAGCCAAAAGAGAGTTCTTGCAATTGGACTTCTGTGTTATCAGCTTTATTTTTCAATGAGTCTTCAGTATGTAAGGTGAAAAAAGAATAATTTATGTCTCTATTTCTGAATGATGTTCCAGCATTCAGGAATGAAGGTGTAAGTGCCATACCATCAGATTGTGTTAAATCTGCACTAAAGGTGCTGAAAAAATGCCAGTCCAAAGCAAAGATATTAACACAGAAATGCTGGCTTATTTCTATTTGTCTGCTCTGTTACATTTCAGCAATTGCAAAGGACAGTCTGACATATTTAAGGTTGCCTTTGACTACTTGATATATTAGTAGCTGCTTGAAGTTCCACAAGGAGAAATAATACTGTTATATCAACACTAAGTATGCACCCCATGCCCCACAGGTTAGAAATGTCCTAGTCTCTGTTTTAGATTTATTTGTATGAGCTGTAAATAACTTAATCACTGAAATTTTTAATCTGTTTTACTGATCTATTGAAGTCAATTTTCCTTAATAAAAAGTATCTATCTGAACAGGACTTGTAGGAAAGATAAATGGTATAATAAATTTGAGTAAGAGATTCAAGATGCATAGTTTGATTAAATTCTCATCAAAGTCCATGGGAGTTCATTAGAGTTTAAGAATCTAACTTCTTTAAATATAAATTTCTCAGGAGCTCACTAGCTAATCTTTATAATAGATTTTTCACTTTTGGGATGCAGTTTCATGATCAGTTTAACCCAGTCTATGGATGGGCTCTTGAAAAAAGGGAACAAAGGTTCCCTTTTGCAATAAAAGTTGAGGAACTACTGCCTAAAGCACTGGGTAGCTTGCCAGTGCTTCAACAGCAGCTAAACAGTGTGAGCCAACAGGTTTCTCCCTGAGGACTGATTCTAAATGGCAGACCTGAGCTCTGGATCATCTGCTTTGGAGCATTTATATGTCAGAGGCAAGACAGAAACCAGAAACATCAGAGAACTCAGAAAATGGGAAAATCACTCAATATGTAAATATAAAGCAGGGAAAGCCCCATTTATAAAACTGTTTTCCTTCTTCATGAGGTAAATTGGAACTGACCAAAAAATTGTACAGTCTCAGATCTGGGTATAGAAGGATCAAATCCTAATTGTCCACTTTCTATATTGAGATCATATATCCCTCTTCTTTCTTATTGACCCATATTGTATCTGATCTTCATCTGGTCCTTCCGAGCTCATTTGCTAAGCTTATATTCCTACTCTTGAATCCCATACCATTTATCCTCTGCTGTTTATCGTAAACCAAACTAGATGGTCAGTAATGTACCTGCTGCTTTCATGCTTCTCCCTTCCCTTCTGACTGCCTGATCTCATGTTATGACAAGGGGTATCTATTAGTTAAAGGTACCTAGTTCCTGCCTCACAACAGAAGATCTCAATTTTTGGTTGGTTGGTTTTCTTTTCTTCATGGAAAGCTGTCTATGCTTGTTTGGGAAGTCAAACTGAGGAGTTGCAAGCCCAAGACCTCATTTGTGATAATAAAATGGTTTGTTCCATATGAACTGACCTTTCTGAGGTTTTGTTTTTGCAGCACTTCAGTGCAATATTTTGTTTGAGTACAGTTTAGAGCAATATTTAAAATAATCTCTGTGGTTTTTTTTTTTTCTGGGTTGTTTTGTTTGGGGTTTTTTTGACAACCAGAAATCAGCAAATGTCTTTTTCTTTATTATATTGTACTGTTTCAATATAAGCTGTTTGACAATGTTTATCAAAAGTCTACACGCTGCTTTCCCTGTCAAAGTCTGTAATTCTCACAGTACTATAGCAAGCAGTGTAATAACTCTGTAACAGCATTTCTGTTCCTTGAACTTTCAAAAATAAGCCAAATATTCATTAATTGCAGAGATTACACAATTCCACTTCAGGAGAACTGTCTTTAACCTTTTGTCACCTCTGTAAAGAAAAAAAAAAATATCACCATCCTCTTCTGAAGCCATTCACTGGTAATCTCAAAGGTTCACTTTCCTTTGGACAACTAAGTGAGGTTCCCGAATTAAAGAGTATAATCATGCTAAATTGCTGCTGTAGTCCAAGGAGCGGAGAAAGGGGCACATTTCCAAAGAGTAATTCAGAACTGTAGTGTTTTGCATTGAGAGGTCTGCAACTTTCTGTCTGCAAAAAAAGAAGTCCAGGGACACCATGCAGAGCAATACCACAATGTTTGCAGAGAATGTTGAGCAGAGAGGGTGGCTTAAACAGGGCTACCCAGGAAGTGACTGAACAGGTTCCCAGCTTGCTCTGTTGGACAATAGAAGCTGACATTATTAGCTATGTTGCTTTATTCCACCCTAGCCACAATTAAAGATGCTTTGTGAAAACAATAATCAAAATCACTCAAATGAGTTTGGAGGCATATATTTTACCAAGATTGAGACATTAAAATATTTTAAATAGCCTAAGTAGTGTCATCTTATATGCACATTAAACATAGGACAGCCATAAAATTACCTTTAGATCAATCCTCGCCAAACATTCAGTGATACTAGGACTGAACTAACACCACTGAACCAGCAAATATGAACAGTCCTTGCATATTTTTAGAGATCCCTAATATTCTCTTCACAGATGGAAAACTGTATTTTTAAAATAGCTCTGCTGCTTGGGCAAGCAAATAACATCAATACAGAACAGACAAGTTTATATTTTGCACCTTATGCATTCTTGCCAAATTCACTATTTAATTTAAAATCTTATGAAGGATGAAATGAGTATTTATTCAAATAAAATGGAGGGAGAATTAAAGTCCTAGAGAATTCAATGGCAAAATTTCCTTTGACTTACAAGAGGTCAGAATACTGTTACTCAACAGATCTTGGTCCTTGAACATTCCCTCTGTCTTCTCATTTTAATTACTTAGGTCAAGAAGTCATAATTGTTCTTTGTTCCTCTTATCCCATAGTGCTGGTGAAGTAGACTAGATGATCCATACAGACTTCCACTAGAAATTCTATTCCAGTCCTGAAACAGCTTAAAAAGTGGAATTTTAAAGAGCTAACATGTTTCATTAAAAAATACACAGTCCATTATGATTGTTACATCCAACAAAGGTCCAATTAGCCTAGAAGTATATTGGCCAAACATGCAGGATGATTTCAAGACCACACACACAAAGGGAGCAATGGCATTGTCATCTTGATGCAGTCTTTTCCTGTACCATCACTAGACTAGAGCAACTAGAGTTGCTTTGCAACTCCAAACGTTTCACATGTTTCAATTCTAACATGATCAGAAAAATTAATCTCATTTTGAGCTACAGGTTGGACTAGAGTACCTCCTTTATTCCAATCTACATTATCCTATTATTCCCTGTACAACATTCCTTTTTGCTGTTACTATTTCTTTAAAGTACTTAATTTGTTTATAAATTTATCAGTTTCATAATATTATATTAATATTGTGCAATAATGACTCTGTAAATTCCTCATCAACCTATTGTTGTTACAGCAGTAAAGCCCGGTAATGAACTTGAAGCCAACAAAATCACTCCAGATACTTCCTAATGTAGCCAATTCTGCATATACTAAGTGTTCAGCAGATTATTTAAAACACATAAACAATGTTTTAGATATTCAGAAAATGTCTCATTCTGTGATTTTGTGCTTAATGGCTTTAAAGAAGAAACAAGGATTTGTACTTTTGGTCCCTTGCTATCTAGCTGGGATTTTTAAGTTACTTCTTTGAAGACTGAAATATAATTTCCAAAAAGATATAAGAAAATGAGACTTCAGAGACAGAGATGCCTTTTACTTTTCAGCAGTTCTGCTCCACGGTCTCCAGACAAACTCCCAGCCTGCTGATCTTCTGTCAGGAAGCTGACAGGATAGCAAAATCCCAGCAGTTTTTATGTTGATATTGGACTCAGAGCCATGTCATAGTTCCCGTAGTTCCCTAGGCAGCCTAACACCTTTACCTTCACCTCAGCTGCTCACCTGAGTGAACAACATTTTTGCAGAAGAAAAATGTCAGGTGATACTTTTTATGTTTTAACTGAAATAAATAATAAATTGCACATTCATTACAGCAGCTAAAACTAAAATCGAATTGTATGCTGAAGATTAAGATTTTACAGACTGCCAAAGGTGTGCGAGACTCCTTCAGGGGAAGTCAGGGAGATTTCTTGAATCTGTCTTGCTTGTTTTACACAGTTCATTATTCATTAGTATTTGTAGTCCACTAATCCCTAGAAGTTCCAGTTATGCACCAGAATAACCTTCACGAACACAGACATTTCGAAACAAATCTTACGAAGGCTTCTTACCCACAAAAATCAGAGCCTAAAGAGGTAGAGTTTTACCAGGGAATACCTTGCCTTTTTTCCTCACCTGTACAGCTAGGAGCACTAGGACACCAGGAGAGAGGATTTATCCAGTGCCAGTTTCCAAAGTAGCAGTTACACAGCTGTTCAGTTCCACATTGAAGCTCATATCCCTTTTGAGAAATAGGCTTATATCTGTAGTTATTTCCCTACATGTATATTTGAATAGTTGTATGTACATGTTTGCACACTCAGATAACAGATATAATCAGATATGCATACTTGAATCAAGGTGTAAAAAACCTACATATTGATAACTCTTACTCCTCCTAGTACTCACATCCCTTATTTTGATGGTCACCTTTTAGCAGTAGATGAGTTAGATGACTCACATGAAGTCATGTGTTAATATGTTATCCTGGTGGGTCTATATAAAAAAATAATTTTGCTGGACTGCAACAGCATGAACTTTCTAGGAAGTCAGAGGACCCAGCATTACAGCTATGAAATCATACTTAGAACATGATACAAGCATTAGATTTATTTATAAGAAGTAATAATGGCAATCTTCAAGAAAACTACGGTAACTGATAGAATAGCCTCTGGCTTATAATGTGCTACAATGCCTGAGAAATCAACTTCTTAACTTCTGGGTAACCTCTCATTGCACATAATAGGAACATTGTTTTCAAAGGTTTAAGCAAGCATAGCACATTATAGACAAAAGAAACACTTAAATTTTCAAACGACTATGCACAAGCATTTTGTGCTGTTACAGACAGTAGAGCCTGTATTCACGGCGCACTATCACTTCAGCTCAACCCTATAGCAAGCACTTGAGTTCCCCAAATTAATCAGAGCTGCACAATTCGAAAGCAGCACAAAATGATTAATTAGAATCATTTCTTATCAAACAAAAGGGGCCTACTGTGTGGAGGGTAAGAATGGGAAGGTAATAGGAGGAAATAAACATCCTGATAACATAAATTAGGTTGGGAAATCTATCCCACTAGGAAACAAATAATACCAAGAGCAACAGAACTGATCTTTGCTTGCTGAGTTGCATCCAGTGCAGTTTCTCTGAGGTCTAATTGTGTGTGAAGTCAGCCTGGAGCTCTTCAGGTCACTACAAAGATTTCTGTCTCTCCTGAAAAATCACCTCTCGTACACCATCATAATGGTTATTTTCAGGCCTTTGTCCTTTCTCTCAACTAAAGCAGAAATTTGCCAAAAGGTACAAAAAAATGTCAGTGTGGACAGATAAACAATCAAAGCAAGAATGATTAAAGAAGGCCTATTCTTCAAGGAAACCTGGCTTAAGATGCACATGTTGCAACCGTGCAAGACAGAAAGAAGGACTGTCTTTAAATAATCACAAACATTTTATATTTGCTCATCCTTTTTTTCTCTAGTAGTTAGTGCCTGTACCATTAACTTTCCTAGCCCCACCCTGTGCTCTATTCTCCCTCTCCACTCACTTTTTGGCTTCTCTGGAATACCTACCCCAGCCTTCCTTTATCCTCCATTCAAGGTAATTAATCCTGCCTATTCATTTCCTCTCCCTCCCAAAAAGAAACTTTTACAGTCCATTATTCTTCCTCTATTCTCATCCCTACTGACCTATTATACACAATTGTCAGAGAAAGATGAGGTGAAAAAGGGCAAATTAAGACAGATTTTTCCAGAAGCTTTTCCTACCCATTTATGAAACACATTCAGCTGTGTTAAAGATCCATGCACACACCTCCCTTCCCTTTCACCACCTGAGTTTGATATCTACTGTGCTGCACAAAAGTGAATATTTTACTTCTACAGTAGATCAGAAAGGCAGCATACTTGAATTTCTTCTGACATTCCTGTAGAACATTGCCTTTCTCCCAAGAGAGCATGCTGTCCTTTGACATTTGACTCATTGCTTGTTGACACAGCTGATGCTTTGCCCAGCTGCTCTGTGATATTTTGTTCTGAATCCCATTTGTGCAGAAGACAAGACCTGGTGAAGCCAGATCTCAGAGAGATCACAGAGGACATAGGCATCAGTGACACTGGTCTGAGTTTCTCTGTTTCTTTGACTGCAGCTTGTGTAGCATGTCTGATCAGGCTTTAAATTCAAAAACATTCAAATTGTCATGGAAGGAGGATAAAACTTAGCCATATGAGTTCTTACCCCACTTTTTACAGCCATCACTCTGATGCTGGCTGCTGACTGATTTTGAATAGTTACACCAGCTGTGTTCAGAGCAGTTACTGAAGTGTACTTCTTCTCTGTGAGTCATCTTTATGGTATGTTGGACAACTTCTAATCTGGTACTGAATGTACCAAAATCTTGTCCATTAGAAGCTGCATATGTGTTGGTGATGCATTCATGTAAGCTGGATTGAACTGTAAGACTAGAAAAGGCCTTACAGAAAAGGTTTCTCACCAAGGTTTTGTTTCAAAGACAATGGTCAATAGGAAATAAAAGAGGGTTTTTTTCCCAGTCTGTTATTTGAAAAAAGTATTGGTCACTTCTTGAAATATTTTCTTGGGTGTAGGTGTGGGGCAGGTGTTACTGTTTCCTGCAAGATGTTTCTCACACTAGAAATTGTGAAGTCAACCTTGGATGTCATGTGGAAAACTGAAGATGTGGCAGGATTATGATAATTGAGGAGGCTGTCATGAAAGACAAATTCTATATTGTTTTTGTTTGAATGAATAAAATACAGATTTTGAAAACAGAACGTGAAAAAATAGTACCAAATTCTGATAATGCTGAAATTTTGCTTCATTAGACATATTTTTAAAAATTTGATATGTGCACATATTCATATAACAGCTGGACAAGTTAGGAAATACTGATTTTCTTGAAAGCCTAGGCAATACACTGATCAATGTTTCTAGTTTCACCAACTTATCTATATTGTAAAAACCTGCTTGTGATATATAGGGAAACAAAGAGCCGAAGACATTTTGATTCCATGACCTGGTAAAGGTGAAGGATCACTGCCCTAAGGAATAATGGGACAGGAAGCAATCAAGTTCATATGACTAATGTAAATGAAAAGGCTGATTGCCGCTTATATAAATGTTAATAAAACTTAGTTGTAAGGGAGACACGGCCAATATTATACAGCTGAATGGGGATGGCAGGTGAAATTCTCCTTCAGGGGGGGTGAAACTATCCAGTAGAAACAACAGCCATTAGATTCATATATCTTTTGTCATTCATCCATGGAAGGGACTGGGCAGGATGTTAATGGCAGTTGCCCCTTCCCAGGACCCTCATATGTCACAGCATTGGCACAGTCACCATGAGCATATGCTGCCATTAGCAGCCAGGGCTGCTTGGCAGACAGACAAGCTCTGCCGTTACCCTGCTCTGAGCAGCAGTACTTTGACACAGTGACTTACACTAAACTTCTTCCACTTTAATAAAATTGCTCTCCTCTAGCACCAGATTAAATTCTAGACCAAGTCATAAGACTCAAAAGCAATAAAAGTACTTTAATATCTTTGGGCATATGTAACAACTTGTTAGTGTGTTTGTACTGAGAATTGTAAAGGTAGTGTTTGGAGGTGTGTGTTCAAACATTTCTGTGCAGGCTTGTTAAAATGTGTATATCAGGTTATGGCGTATCCAAATAGTGATCTGTTTACCACAAGACTTACTTTAGTCTTTGATGTGCTTTTTTGAGTCCCCTGATACATGGATGCAGGAATAAAAGGTTTCTTCTGCTTCCTATAAAATATTTCATGAAAAAAGTAAAGGAGTTTGCCTTCTTGGAAATGCAGGAGAGCCAACTCAGAGGGAATTTCTCAAGCTGATGAAAATTAGATAAAGGAAAACCAAGACTGGGAATCCAGAATTTACTGGTGAATTGAATCTGCAGTTTCCTTAAACAAAAGCCTTGATTCCAGTTCAGGTTAGGGAGAGTCATGATATTCCCCTCTCAGCAAGGCAAAAGGAGCAAAATTTAAATTTTGATGGAGTGTCCTCAGAAAGCATTAATCCAAGCATCAGAGTGCACTGCAGAGCTCCCAAATCCAGTATCAACTTCAGATTGTGCCTCCACGTGAGCATAAGCCAATTCACACTTGGAAGAAGTATGTCATGCAAGTATGAGCCTGAACCTAAGCCTCTGACACTCACCAGAGTTCATTAGCATGGTCACAGGTTTGTGACTACCTGCCTGTTTTACTCCTCCTCATGGATCTAGCATATTCTTCTCTGGTTGGGTCTTCCTAAACAATTCTGTACCACAGGCAATGAAGAGAAAAGGGAGCAGCAGTATTCTGACCATGACAATGTGTTTACCCTCATTCATTAGTACAGCCATACTATTTGCAGAGAAGCATGTCTGTTGATTTGTCAGTTGATGATGGCAATTTTACTCACTCTTGAATAAGGCTTGACAAGGTTGGTCAGTTTAGGCCATATCTTATCTGAAAAATAACCCTGAACTTGATTACCTTCATCTGAATCCTTGGGTAGGATATGTGGAGGTTTTTGTTGTAGTTGTTTTAATCTTTAAACTATAATTCTGTATCTGGGATGCTTGTCAAGTTCTGTAGTCAGACACTAGTGGTAGGATTGCTACCAGTTGCTACTATGGCACAGGTGTGTTCCTCAGATTTAAATATCCATACTGTGGGAATCACGCATGGCAAAACCCACCAAAACATGTCTTCATCAAGCCAGCTGTTGTCACTGTGCAACTGCATAAAGAATAGCCTGATAAGCATGTGCAGTACTCCTTTGGTAGTGTTTTTGCTGGCTGCACTGATGCTGCTGGGGTTATTGCACTTAATGTCTGAAGAACTAGTTAGATTAAAACTAGAAGGGAGTTATCTATACTAGTCAGTCTGCCTCAGAGACCATCTGTGGAATATGCTTATACCAACCCAAGCCAACTCTGGAAGAATTCCTTTCAGTGCTTTGTGTAAAAATATATGACAATAAATGGCCATTGTCTAGAACTTTTTCATCAATTACAAAGATGCAAAGATTCTTCTGAGTACTGTAAGACATGTACATAGGTGCTGGAGTGTATGCAAAGAAGGGCAATGAAACTGATTGAAGGGTCCAGAAACCTCTTAAAAGGAGGTTGTAGTAAGGTGGGATTGGTTTCTTCTCCCAAGTAACAGGACAAGAGAAAACAGCCCTAAGTTGCAGCAGGGGAGGTTTAGATTGGATATTAGGAAACATTTCTTCACAGAAAGAGTTATAAAGCACTGGAGGATAAATCACCATCCCTTGAGGTATTTAAAATACGTTTAGATGTGGTGCTGAGGGACACGGTTTAGTGGTGACCTAGCAGTGCTGGGTTAACTGCTGGACTTATGACCTTGGAGATCTTTTCCAATCAGAACAATTTTACGGTTCTACATACTGGGTTTCTTAAATCAACTGGATAACTACAATTGAACTAGGGACAAAAGGTCCAGTGGATTTGAGACAGAAGATTCACAGTGGTTGTTAGCAGCTTCAATGCAGTTGTTAGAAGTTGCTTTTGTTTTTTAATATAAGTAGAAACATCAATCACATCAAATACTGTTCTCCCTCTCTTAAGTATTTAACATCTTTTTCCCCTCTCCCCCAAAACAGCAGCACAGATCTAAATACTAACAGCAATCCTTTCCTTCTATAGATTTTGAGCCCTGGTAGCGTACTGAAATGCAGTACTTACCCAAGACTTGGCCAAAATTGAACAGATGAAAGATATGCAATTAGCAAAACAGTGTGTCTTCAGTTACCTTACAGCACACACACACTGGCTAACTGTGTTTACCTGGATACATGGGATGCTAGACATAAGTAAATAAGTAGCATTTTTTTAATATATTTTTTCCATATTATTGAAAAAAATCAAGGATACTAGTGTCTTAATCACACACAAGAAAATTCCTACAGAGTCATAAGTCCAAGAGAAGTTGAACTGGGATATTTTGCTTATTTTCTATTTGGAGAATGCTTTTGTATCACATCTGCTATCATCTTCCATTGAAGATTCAATGCCAGAGAAGGTTCAGAAGTAAACACTATCAGCTTTAAGAGCTCAATGCTTTTTCTGCCTTGAATAACTTGGATTAACCTACAGACTTCCTTTAGTATCCATCTATTCCAAGTATAACAAGAAACAGGAAAAATGGAAACAATAATCCTGCTTCTCACAGGTCTGGCACAAATTAGAGCCTGTTAAGATAAGCTAGCAGTAAGTTTATGATTGAGTCACTCATGCATTACCCCACTTCAGACCAGTGTAACTGATGGGACAAAGCTTTATTCATGTATTTATATGAACATTAAAATATATTCATATATTCGAAGACATCTATTCATATTACAGGAGCACCAAAAGAACACTTAATGAGCCTGGAGCCATTAAGGGACTGTGATAAGATATTGGAAAAATGGTCTCTACTGCAAATAATTTACTGTGGAAGTACTGTGGATGGGGGAACTGATTCATTTGAGATTATAAAGACAGTATTGAGATCATGAAAGATGTACAAGCTAGCTAATTATCCTAACACTATAATAGGACTATAACTCATGTCTTCTGACTCCATTACTCTGTGACTCAAGGCACAGCATCTCTTGTCCTCACCCTTGAATTTTTCTTGCTACCCTCAACCATTCTATTGTTTCTGAATTACTCTCAAACATAGACAGAGTTTCTTTGTTTTGCAACCACGATTGATTTTCTGTGACTCCAATCCTTAATGTAATAATATCACTCCTAAGAGAATGTCACAGTCTCAGCGGAAGAGGTGTGAGTGAATGGGAGAAGGAGAGAAGGTGCTCAGAGGTTTTCAGTGTGGTGTAGGTGTGATAGAGAGCCTCTGGCTTTCGGACAAGTTGTCTGAATCTGCATGTAAATGAGTAAGAGAGTCCATTTTCTACCCAGACTCAATTTCAAAACATCCCTGCTAAATTCAACCAGAAAGAATATTCATTGCAAACAAGATACATGTTCCATTTAAAATAGTTTCTAACTCAAGCATGAGGAGTAGTATATTGGAAATGCCAACAGAGAGATAAGGATAGCAGCTGGAGTAGTGAGCCAGTGTTACAGCCTCCAAACAATACATAACACCACAAGGCTACCTGCCTCAGCACCACCATTTCTGCAAACAATGATGAACATTTTTGTCAAGTGAGGGCAGATTTCTGAGAGCTTTCACAAAGACATCATTGTGGAAGTGTTCCCTGATTTCTTGTTATCTGCTTGTCTGAACTTGTCTTCTTTAATTTCCTTTTGTCATTTAAAGGGAGAATTATTTGGGGTAGTATGCAGCAAAAGCAAACAACAGTTTGTGAAAAGAACAGAAAAAAGAACAAAAAGCCCTGTAAATTCAAAGGCAGGAAGGTTGTAAACAGACAACACCATCGCCCCACAGGATCATGCTTGCAAATACTAATGGCTTCATAACTAGTCATAGAACAGTTCAAAACAGAACTTTTCAAAAATGTACTTTCAGCTCTACCAAATGTTTCAGGAAAAATTCTGTTACTACAAATGTCTCCACTTTTTTGTTAAATTATATTTAAGATTTTGCTTCCAAAATATGACATTGCTAATTCAGAAGACAATTTATTTCTTACAGGTTTCATTTGGTTTTTTTCACTGACATTTTCTAAAACATAATCCTATTCTGACATCCCAAATTACAAAATTTAGAGCATTTTAAAATAACCTTCTTTTTGCTGTGACAAATTCTCCATGCTTTTAGGCAGAAAAAATGAAGCGTGCAGACTTATTACATATCATATTGTAATAATTTTAAGTAACATTTTCATAGAAACATAAGAATGACAGAATGTTGAGTGATCACTTACTTGTCTCTTCTCTATGTATCACAAAAATCTAAATCTAGACAATATTTGAAAATATTGTCCAATATTTATTATAAAGTTTCAGCACAAGAGACTGAGTAGTTTACACAAACATCTGTTCCAGGGCCTTACTCATCTGATAATTAGGGTTTTTTCATAATCTCTATCTTACAACTTTGCATTAAAAATTCTGCCTGAAATATTTTGTTTTAAAATAAGTCAGCATCTCTTACAAAACACACAGGATGTGGGGAAAAAAGAATGGCCATCATCCTTTTTAATTAATTCCATTTCATATATCATGATGTTTCCATTTGATTTTATTTTCACTGTGTAAATAGAATTGTCCCAGTCTTTTGACATAAGTTGTGCTTTCTATGCCTTGTGGGTTTTTTTCTTTCCTTTAGAGATTGTCCAATTTATTTACATCTATCTTAATGCTTGTTCTCAGACTAGGGACAGTACACCAGCTGACGTCTCACCACTGCTTAGTACAGCGAAATAATTACTTCCTTTGTCATGCTGTTAATATAGCCCAGAATGAGATTTGCCCTCTGTGCAACTGCATTATCTTGTCGACTCATATGCAGTTTGTGAGCCATGATAACCTTGGACCTCTCTTACTGTACTGCTGTTCCTCCAGTTATTCTCCCATTTATATTTGTGCACTTCAGGTTTCCTCCACAGACATTACCATTCATGGCACTTGTCCTTATTGAATTTCACCCTCATGGTTCCAACACTTGCTACAGTTTAGCAGGATGGTTATTCTGATCCTTTCCTCCAAAGTACACTCAACTCTTCTCAGCCTGTCACCCAAGAACTTTTGCATGTGTGCTTCATTCCTTCATTCAAGACACAAATAAAAAAGATTGACCAAGGCAGATCTCAGGAGTATCAAACCCTCCTTGTTTGATACAGAAGGGATTGAAAATCAACTCTCTGCGTGCCATTTTTCAGCCAGTTTACATGTCCATACACACTGACTATAATTCCTTACTTTGCTGGTATAGAAAGTCAAAAAGCTTAATAAAGTTAAAATACTTCACATTTTCTGCTTCATCTCCATCTTCTAACAAGATCATTCATCAAAGAAGGAAATTAAGTAATTGACATTATTTTCTTTTGATAGGTCCATACTGGACACTTGTAAGTATTGCATTTTGCTCTAGTTTCTTACCTACTGATTATTTAGCAAACTCTTCTAGCAACTTGTCAGCTATGAAGGTCCAAATGACAGGCATATCAATTTTGTAGCTCTTCCTTCTTTATGAGTGAGGGTACATACCGTATTTTCAGTGAATCCACACTTTATTTATCCTACTAGAGAAGTAGCCACATTTTTAAAATAGCTAAGCACAGCAAGAAACTGTACTGTTATGCAGAATTTCCTCATAATTGTCACAAAGCGAAGCCAGAACCTGAAAAGCCATCCCTTTACCATTTTCCATCATTTTGCAATGCATCACTAGCATTCAGAAATCATGTTCATATCACCTCACCTGAGTTTATTTATGTTATATTAATCCCATTCTTTCCTCTTCTCTCTTTCATGGATTAGGGAGAATTTCCACCACTTCTCATGCAAACCCAATGTGCTTTGTGGCCAAGGGAAGCAGGGGAGTTCACCATACTTCAAAGTATTGAAGACTACTCCACATGCATGTTCTGTTTGAACCCCATCCTTCCCTAGCCAGTGTAAACGTTATTCATATCCATCTGGTTTGGGATTAGTCAGTCTGTTCCTTTCTGTACATAAAATGTGTATTGAAACAGGGACTTGAACCCTTGCTGCTCTCTTTCTTAAATAAATTTTCAAATGACAGGAAGTAGATTTGGAAGATGTATCTGACCCAATACAGACACATCATTTAAATACTGCCATCTCAGCTAGGAGCACTTGACCCCTTTTTTAAATTGATGATTAGAAACTGGTATTTTTAAACATCTCTTTTTGGATTATCTGACTCATGCCTTAGGAGTAGCATTTCTCTCTACTGGGTAGAGAAAGCTGAAGCTCACACATTCAGATACAGATATAGGGAAAAGTTATTGCTTAATGAGGTTAATTACAGCCTTTCTGTCTACCCTAAACTGGAAACTCTCAGGGACATGACAGAAAGCTCTGATAGAATACACTTTGTCATAATTGATATGTTCTCACTGAAAATTTTGATTTGACAAATGTGGTTTTTTGATGTATGACCATGTAATGAGGAAATACCAGTTGCAAATACTTCCACACATTGTCAAAACAGAGCTTAAAATCAATTATTAAAAATAGTCCTTGCAGAAAATGATACTGTGCATCTATGAAAAAACTGTTTTCATGCTTATAACCATAAAGCTACCAAGTCATTAAAGGAACCTACTCAAGAAATCATAAGCCAAGACAAGTTAGAACAAAACATATTCATCTGTTTTCTAATTATTCCCACAAAAGATTTCTACTCAGTAGCCAGGCTGAAGAATGTAGTTTGGGTTTGGTCTGATCTCATAAGCCTCTAAACCAATTTTACTCAGATCTTCACCCCTCCCCAGAATCGCTGCTGAGCTGTAAATAAGACTGGAAAATTCCAGCTCACAACTGAATTTTTCAAAATGTTACGAACAACTGACTAGAAATAAAGGCATAGAAAGCAAGGAAACTGAGAACAAAAATCACATTTTAACCTCAACTGTACCTGTTATAAATTCTATCATTAAAATAACCTCGTTAAATTATTAATTCATCTATGAGGTTAAGAACAATGCATCTCATTTCCTAAATTTCGGTTTAAATATTGAAATATATTGTTTGTGTGCCAGACCATAATGCTCTTATACTGAAAAAGATGTAGGAAGTGGAAAGTTTTAACTTCATTGTGTGGTGCCTTACTGATTTTTTCCATAAAAATCTTTTGACTTAACAGTGTAGGTATTCATACAGTAGATTAAAACCTAAAAGTGAAAGGAATAATACTGCTTTAATTGTCTGACAGGACTGGGATTATTTCTCACATTCTCTCCCGCACAGCTGAATATAACTTTCCTAAAGAGGAAATATAATCACTGCTGAATAGAGCGAACTGTGTTAATATATTGAACTCTAGGAAGCCTCTAAATAATACGGTATAAAAAATTACCATTTTTCACCCCTTTGAAGATTGAAGATGGGGGATGTTAGTTAGGTTCATAGGCGATTCATAGGCGAGTGCTGAGCTGATACTGCAGGAGTAAATCTTACTGGTAACTACCTTAGAATTAAAAGAAAGGCACAGAGGCAGAGATATTTTTTTTGGTGCCTGTGTCCTTCTCTTGACATACTACATCCTGTGAAACAATTACTTGCTTGCCTTTCATAATCTTGTAGCTGAAATGTGAATTTTCTGCTTATATTGTTAGATGTTGAAGCTCTGAAGAAAGATTGCTCTGGAGGAGGTCCTCGTGCTCTGGCACACGGTAGTTGTCTGAGAGGTCTGAGTTTGGTACCCCCTCAATGTTCAGGCATAATTCTTTGTGCTGATGAAGGGACCAGATGCATTTAGATGTACAGCAACTGTCTCCGAAAATTCTGTAAGAAATTCAGCTGCTGGAATGGAAGTATATGCCATGGGTGCAGAGAAGGGTGAACTGATTACAAAATCTGAACAAATAATCATGCAGATGCAGTGCCTTACAAAAGCAGAAGTACCATTTCTGTATGCAAGTTGAGGTATCATAAATTATCAGTGTGATTCCGTTATGCTCACCATGTAAGTTGTGATAGTTTTAGGATTTCTGTTCTGTGCTTTTCATGCAGCACTACTCTGAGATTCACAACAGTGCCAATGTGGGTGGCATGAGCCGTGCCAGGTGGGATGCCATGGAGGTGGGATGCTGTGTCAGGTGCTCCGAGTGTCAAAACCTCAACTCTGACATTGCCTGTCTCAGTAGTCGGGACCAAGATGTTTAATACAGAAAGCAAATCTGTCCCTGTACGAGTGTAGGAATTTTTCTGCTAGTAATTAAACTCTGGAAATAACTGAAAGCTAGACATGGAAGGCTTAGTAGGGATATGGGAGCAAAAATTTAAGATATGAGGGATTTTCTGACCTGGAACTTGCAATGCCAAGGTGGAGTACAGCCCTCGGGGGATTGCAGTTTCCTCACTCAAAAGAAGTGCTCCAGTGAGTAATGTGGATACCCAGGTAAGATATCCCAGGGTTGGGGTACCCCCAGGGATAATATAATATAAATCCAGGGATGGGCAAATGATTAAGGTTCAACCTATGCATTTCTTCTATAGAGATTTTCTGGGGGAAGGGAATTACTTGTTTGCTTCTGCATTCCTTCCTGCCTATCATGTAGCAACCTCATGCAAGTAGAAAATCTCAATTAAACAGTTCTAAAAAACCCAATATCTAATTGTCTCTCTACATGTGCCATTATTCCAGACACGTGTCTGCCATCCACTGTGGAAGGTAGTCCTGACCTTCTGAAATCACACGCAACAGCTTTCATCCACTGTTTCTTCCTCCCTCTGCTCCTTTTCATCATTACAAGCAAATAGTCATCTTAAAGAACACCTGTGCTCTGCAGGTGCCTGGAGCTTCTCTGTGGTACCTAAGCCTTTGAGGGACCATAACATCTCTACCAGAACAGATTGTCCCAGTAATTGACACAGAAACATGGACTACTGCATGGAGCGAGATGATACGGGAAGTAGTTGTTTTTCTTAAGGCTGTAACAAGCTGCTGATCAAAGAATTGAATTCTAGTGAACAACCCACCAGGCTTACTAGGAAAAGTTTGTATATTCAGTGTTAGTCTCAGCTGATAAGGAACACTAAAATCTGTAACTGTATATGCTAGATTTGTTAAGAAATGGTATCTCTGAGGGAAAAACTGGAATATTCAGGAAGTACAATAGCTTAACCCTAACTAGAAAGAATCTGTTGTCCCCTGTGTTATAGTCCTTCTCTGCCAATTGATCTTGTAAACTCAATAATTTCCAGTAGAGGCCTCTGTGTCATATTTATGGATGTGTTCTTCACCTTGGCTTCCTAGAGAGTATTGAGTATCCTGTCACAGAATAAAAACCAGTGCATGTCAGACAGAGCTTTCAAGTGTTTCTTGTACATCATGACTCTGTCCTGTGCTTTGCCTGGGATCCAGGTATCAAATATGTGGTCACTGTTCTGTAACCCTTAGCCACTGAGAACTTGTAGTGGAAAAACTCATACAGTCAGAAAAGCTGTCAGCCTTTCAGTCTGTGTTTAGGCAACTGAATGCAACCCTTCACCAGCAGAGCTCAGAGATCACAGTTCAGCTGCTAGGCTTCAGGGGAGCCAAAAATCAGTCTGGTTACTCTTGACCTGCTGGGCCCATAACCACTTAGCCCATTGGTGGATATTTTCACATAGGACTAAATCTACATGTCTTAACTGCAACCTGAATTCCCTCAATGTGTCGCTTAGGGAACAGATTTTTACATATATTTAAAACCTAAAGATTTTATTTCTGTTTAGATGCTTGTCCTCAAATTTATCTACTTTGGGGATGGAAGTGGGTGCTAGGTCTTACATATTTTAACAAAGACATGTCTACGGAACTTCTGTATCTCACAGACCACTGTGAGATACATAGTCCTCTTTCTACCATTCCTTGAAAAAAACCCAACACCCTACATATATATATGAAACACAGAATCAGAGAAAGACAACCTGGGTGGTACTTCAGACAGTAGTAAACAGCCTCCTCTTTCTTTGACAAGTGTGGCTGACTTGACCATTTCCATAAAGAAGGAAGAACTTAATATGAATAATTTTTCTGTACATTACAAGCATCCAGATATGATCCAGAAAAAACACAGGGAAAATGTAATTTGGTCTTATACATCCATACACACAGGGAAATCCAGGTGCATTCAAGCCTGACTTCAAACTTGAGGCAACTCATTGTCTAATTTCAGTTCAAGCCTTTGCTTGTTATATAAATTTTGCATAAATGGACACTGCTCACCAATGCCATGAATACGATTGAATTCAGGCCAACCGCTGCACTTGGAATTAAAGTGCAAGTTCTTCGCCTCCACTGAGAACTCAACCATAAATTCTCAATTAAGTCCTGGCTGAGGCTCAGTGAAGCATGAGTGGAGATTTTCTTATGCAAATAAGATAGCAGTCAACTCATTTAACAAAACTTCAACAGTAATAGAGCAGCAACTAGCTCATATTGCATCTCTCACCTCATCTTGTACTTGATTAAATTGACAAGGGCTTGGCTGCATTCCCCCTTTATTTTATCAAGTCCTTACTTGCCTGGTATCATTTGAGGCCTGACAATTGTTTCTAGTGGAAACCTCTGTCAAACTAATTGGTTTTATCTAGATACTTATCAGACAGCTACTCTTTTGGAGGTTTTTATTTGCATTAGGTAATGAAGGCTCAGATCCAAAGACATTATTTTGCAGAAATAGATAAATAACTGTTTTAAGATGCTGTCATGATGGGTATTCCTGTTTTCTTTGAAGTATTGAGTCAGGTATCTGATTAGTGCAAATCTTCATTGTACTGCTGATGTAAGTGTATCTACAACAGAATTTATTAACAATTCCAATGTCCTGTCTTCCTGCAGATTTTCATGAAGAGCACTAGTAGCATGCGGTGTAGAAGTAATTAAACTTTCTATGTGTGTATTTGTGCTCATGTGTCTGTTTTCACTGCATAATATTGTGTACCTGTATTAAAAAAAAAAAAAAAAAAAAAAAAAAACCCTTTTGTAAAGAAAAAAAAAAAAATAATTTGTGATTAAAGTGTAGATATATTACATTTTGTTTCTCATT
>JAAGNO010025692.1:0-27522 GCA_033439905.1 Ceryle rudis | reverse complement strand
ACAGAGAAAATACAAGGAACCTGATATTAAGGTATGTGGCCTTTTGTAAAGAAAAAAAAAAGATATATTTGTGATTCAAGGCTATATATATCACATTTTGATACTCATATTCACTACAAAAGTCACAAAATCTCCAATGGATGTCTGTGCATTGCTATAGTCCAGTGCAGTCTGGGTTTCGTGTTAATGCTTTGAATCAGCTCATGAAAGTGATACTGAATGAGAGCTCAGCGAAAGACTATGGAGACAAGAAAATAAAAGAACAAAGGCTTCTTAACTGAAACAGCTAAAAAAATAAAATAAACAATAGTTTGAGCTTATGCAAAAACAGTGTCTCTATTAGAGCATTCATCAAGTTTTAAAAGCAAAAGCTTGATGTTTGCACTGAGCATCCAAGTTATCTAAACCAGATAGGTTGGCAAACACCATTCTTACACTTAAAAATGTATCTGACCAAAACCTTGGAAGAATTTAAGGATCTATTTACATTATTTCTTTAGCTAGTCAGATTGCAATCACACACAAATCTACCAATTTGGAAAAAGATAAGGAAGTAAAAGAGTATGTGCCAAATTAGTGTCTATATAAAGAATTAATAATAATATTTGAAGCTTTTCCTGCAAAAGAGACTTCTCTAAACATCTGAAGGGGGTTTATTCACCAAACTGATAATTAGTGTGATAAATGGTGTGACAATTCGTGTCAGGGGTGTGGTGAGGCAGACCAGACCAGCCAAGACACTGAAATTGATGAGCCGTGCAAAAGTAATTAACAAACAGGAACAGGAGTTAAAGTTTCCACAGCTGTGGGTGGTGATTGGCTAAACCAGCTTGGTGCTTGTTTATCTGTAACGTTTGTGGCCACGAACGGACCTGACTGGCTAACCAGAGAGAGACCACCAGGATAGAGAACGCAGGCTCTAAAGTGGGAACGCCTCTTCTAAAAACTAATGGTAATTACCTTCCCCTTTATGAATATGTATTGCGATAACACGTATAAAAGAGGATCCGCTGTTGTGTTGGGCGCGCGTGTTGGTAGAGTGAAAGCTCCCCGCGCACCCAGTGCTGTTTACTTGCCTTTTATTAGCCCCATTTAATAAACATAAATGTTGCTAATTAAGGAATTAAGTCTTTATTCATAACATTAGTAATTTCCCCTTGTGGTGAGACACTGACCTCGTCTGATCTATCACTGCTTTTAGACCCAGCAATGCTACATGTGTCATGTGAATTAAAATACGTCTCTCACTACAGACGGATAATGAATTTAAATCGTATTGCATCAAGAATGGAAACATAATCTATAATTAGGTCTGGATGACACCTCCACACACAAGAATATTCCCCATATTTTCAGGTACTAAGAGAAATTTTTTAAATTTGACTGTTCAAGATGACATTTTCTATGCTGGTATCTGCTTTTGGCTGTTGTTCATATTTATAATAAATTTTATTCATCTGTTTACAAGAAAGATTCTAGAAAAAAAAAAAAAAAGTTGATTTTGTTCATATTAAAACTCCCCTAACCTTCGAGAAGATCCAGTGTCTTTATACCGTGGAGCAAGAATTAGAAACTTGGCAAGGAAGTAGGCTATTATATCAGCGCTTTTACTGCCCTCATGTTCACCTTGCTAAGGAATAGTATCAGTCAGCAAATCCTTGTTATGTTTCATGTCCAGCCACTATCTATTCTGAATCTGTTTTTTCCATGCAATTTTTGAAAGCACAAAGTCTGCCTCCCTCAGCCCACCAATATGGTTCCCTGCACATATCAGGACCAGTGATGTGAATGCAAAGACAGAGGAGAGCTGATGAAGGAGGATAATATTACGCAAGGAGACTCTGCAGAAAACAGTATTAACAGGAGCTCTATGAGGCAAAATAACTGTGACAAAGAGTTGGTGGAGTAGAGTTACAGCCTGGAGCTGACTGAGAAAGAGTATCAGGGAATGACATAGTGATGAGCAGGACTGGAATCAATTGGGTGGTAAGATCAGGACAATCTGTATAAGCATGAAAGCAAGATGAGGTGGGTAATGATAAGTAAATCTGACTAAATGGGATCTCCTTGTCAAAAACAAGACTAAAGAATTGGAAGGTGGAATCCTAGATGAAGGACCACAAACTGAAATGAATAACAAGGGAAAATGTGAAAGAAAATTGGATGCAGTTGCTGAGAGGAGAAGACTGGCTGGGAATGACCTGAGAGTAGCAGGGTGAGGATGGTGGGAGCAGATAAGGAGATAGGTAGGGGGCACCTGGGCAGCAAATCCATTAAGATAAATGGAACAGCAGCTTATTCAAGATAGAGGTGACTTAAATTATACTCACAGTGGTGTCAGCCACAGCACTATGGCTAGGGAGAGCTATTCACCCTGAGGACAGAAACAGAGGGATCATGATTGAGAAAGACCTGTCTGTTCCTCAGTACCACTCATCTTCTTCTGGTGATAAGAAGTGTAAGAGAAGATAATGCAGTATTGCTACCAATCTTTTTTTCCAAATGGAAGAGGCAAAGGTGTCCCTTTTGTGACTTACTTGTGGCAAATCAATGTTATACCAAACCCTGGAATAGCCATTGGTTTGTCTAGTGATAGTGTAAGTAAATTGTTACACACCAACATAAACACTACAGAGATACTCCTTCTGTTTCAAAATCAAGACCCAGAAATAGGGACTTTTCAGAGTTAAGACTCTCTTTTAAAAGACTGGTAGCTTCTCTTAAACCACTTTTTATAGACGGATAAAATATTTAACACTATCATAACTGTAGGTTAAAGACAAGCCCTACTGTTTGATTATTTCTTGACTTCTGTTTGAAATATTGCTATGTGTATTTGTGCTGTTCCAGGACTGCACCTTTACTGTAACCAGAAGACTCACTTTTTCCAAAACTGGGTCACAGCTAAAGCAAATATTTAATTAGCAGCTTTTATTAAACATATAAAATCTTGCCAGATAGATAATATCTTTACAAATCTTTACAGCCTAAAAAGAGAATTTTCTTTAGGTTTTTTTTTTTTGATCAGGGAGAGAAAACCTGTGCAACTAGTTCACTGAAGTTGATAAACTGTTCTGGCATTATGGCACATAAATACTTTCTGTGGCTTAATATCCAGGATCCTTAAAGGGAACAGGCAACCGTGTCTAATAACAAGCCTTATAAAAATGAGATCCTGTGCTACTGTGAGCTATAGAAGTTGTATTTTGCTCTTATGCTTACCCTACGGAATATAGTATGGGGGAGCAAAAGACCTGGAGCATAGCAAGGTCCCATAGCTTTCTGATTAATTGTGCTTGAGGGGCTGTAGGAAAGACAGAATAAATTATAAGAAGCCTTTAGGCATGCCAGCTTCTATAAGTATGTCGGCATGTGCTGGGGGAGGCTATGTGGCTGTCCTGTCAGATATTTTGCTTTCAGCTTACCCATGGGGTGGTCATTCTGTTCTTAAATTCCAACTCCTGGAAAACCTATCCCTAAAAGGAAAAATTGAACAGTGAAATTACTGCAGAACTCCCAATGCCCTCAGTTATGCCAACAACTTTTCTGCTAAAAAAAACCCAAACCATATATATATATAAAAAATTTTTCACTAATTCCAAGAAACTGTTTGATTTTTTTTTTTTTTTACTGTAATCCATGGGATATGTTTTATGGACCAGAAACTAGACACCAGGTCTCCTCCTTCAGGTACTGTAACCCATAAGCTTTAGACTTGGCTTGCCTATTTTTCCTTTTATTCTCTAAATGATTACTGCACTTACGCCATTAATTTAGCACAAAGGATTGAGAGCACTGTCCTCCATCCAAAGTGGTCTGAGAGCCAGCTTGATCTTTTTGAAGACATGGCCTTGAGTCCTGTGAGAGGGACATGGGTAGGTTGATATGAATCTTCATGGGCTATGCTAGATGAGTGTTTGAAGAACTGAATTGCTAAAATTTAGTTTGGAGAGAAGGAGATTGAAGGGCAACCTCATTGCTCTCTACAGCTTCCTGAGGTGGGGAAGTGGAAAGGGAGGTACTGATCTCTTCTCAGTAGGACACATGGGAATGGTTCAAAATCTTCAGACTTGAAATTAGGAAACATTTTCTTACAGAGACAATACTCCAACACTGGAACAGACTTACTAGAAAGGTGGTCAAGGTACCATGCCTGCCACTGTTTAAGAGGCATTTGGATTAGGACCTTAATAACATGCTTTAACTTCTGGTCAGCTTGAAGTGGTCAAACAGTTGGACTAGATGATTGTTTTAAGTCCTTTCCAACTGGAACTATTCTATTCTGTTCTATTCTGAAGAGCCATAGTCATGACAACAGCATTATTTACTTCTTTTTGCAGCCTCTGTGTTTTCTGCAGGAGCCTCTATTACGTGCATTTGAAGAAAAACACTTAGAATGGTAAGTGGAAGGACAGTTAGGGGTAGTCAAACACCTGGCAGGATTTATTGTGAGCTGGGTGCTTGGCTGCTCCAGACAGCCAAGGTATCCACAGAATTACAATGTTCTGTAGATTTCAGTTGTTTCCGTATATAAAAGACAGATGAGAAGAACTTCTGAAAATTTGGAATTTAGTTGCCTAATGTTGCACTTATACCCTTGTGTTCTTTTGCCGATTTAACCAAACTGCCTTGCTGAAAATTATAAAATCTTTGGCAGTGATTTCACTTGAGTAGTGTATTCTGGCTAGGTTTACACTCAGATTTCAGATTAGACCATACATCATCTTATTATTAGATCCATGACCAGGAACTACATCTCCCTGTGCCATTGCTTGGCAGCTGCCCCAAAGCCATCCCCAGTGAATGTCAGGGAATGTATACCTGAAACACACCCAAATTCTTTGCACCTTGTAAACCAGCCTTGGTCTGCAGATTCAGTTCTCTTTAAAAGATGGTTTCTTGTACTTAAGAAGATAAATCCACTGGGAAGTGAAACTGTGTTGGACAGTGACCAGTGGGTTTCATACCCAGATGTTCAGCTGATCGTATTGGAACCTGTTCTGCTTGTATGGTTGGGTGTGGCTGTATGGCATGTTCTTAAAAGCAGATGACTCCAAGATCAGAATTGCCCATGGATATTTAAACAGATCAGATCCTCGCTTCTCACCTGTCTTATGAATTTGAAGCTAAAAACACACCCCCAAAAAACCCCCAAACTAACTCTAAACCACAGAAAACCAAGCACTCTGACTAGTAATGCTGTTTGTGGGGCTTATGCAAGTGGACTTTAGTATGCAGGCTGCTCAGGCATTCACCAAAAAAAGTCGAAGTTATGGACAAAAAGCATAGACCTCATAGATAAGAACTAGTTTAATATATTTCTGCTACACATATCCATATGTGATGGGTTAAGCACCACTTTTTAAAGGGTAAGGGGTGGGGGTGGGTTAGCAGACATTCAAACCGAAAATCCTGAGTTCAAGGTAAAGCCAACTGAGACTAAACTGAGAGACACATGGATAAAAAGAACACGGTATTATTAATGCTTATCACTCTTTAGGTCCATACAGTTTCAATGACAGTTTCAAAAGGATGTACTGATAAAGGATTTCCTGGTAGTTTGACACAGTATGTGGTGGTTCCAATAAGCCTCTTGCTGAACAAAGAGCGCCAGGGAACTTCAGAAGCCTGAATGGATGACTGACAGTGCTGAGTCTGAGAGGGAAGCACTTTATCCAGGCTTTTGTCATTTTTTTTTAACTAACTGCACTAATACTCAGGCTGCTGTCTAAGCCATTGCCTTGTTAGTAAAACCATAAAGCAAAGCCCTAAATGTCTCCAAAGTTTGTGATGTTTTCTTTCCAGGTTTCAGGATGTCCAGAAACCTGTTTTCAGGACTATTAAAATTTGAGCAAAGACAGCTGTGTTTCTTGGGCTGGATTCAAAGTATCTGGAATCTGGAGATTCTCCATCCTTCTCCCCATGACCCAGAAGTATGATGGGGTTCAGAATCGAAAAAAAATATATCTACCAGCTATAATTTTTCTATTTGTATTAGATCAATCTAAAATCTATGACACCTGAAGTCCAGTGAGAGATTTAGCAGATCAGGCCTCTCTCCAGCTTTGACAAGTCTTACATAAAGGAGGCTACATATTCCTTTTCTCTGGCAATCTCCCCTGAGCTTCTGTCTTCCTTCCCCTGCAGCTGGAGTCTCCCCACAGAAATGAACCTTGCAGCACTGAGAAGTGCTGATCCAGTGTGATCTGGGAAACAAAAAGATAACTTGACATGAAAAATTTGTGATTGCCTCAGGGGAGCCAAAGAAGGACAGGAATGTTCCCTCCACGGGAGGCTTGGACATTGTAATGAAAGACAGAAAGAAAGAAAGGGAGGATAATTAAAATAGTTTCTCTGCAGATTCACTGAATCATGACAATTCAGAAACAGAGACACTGTAGGAGGAACAAGAAGATTTACGGGATCAAGGAGCTGCTTATAAAGGAGGAAAAAATTAAGAATATTTAGCATAGAAATTAACACTGGAAGCTAAGCTTAATACTGACCCAGATACAGACAGAAAGCTACTCTCTGAGTAAAATAAAATAATTACTGTCTGGATGAGACTCTTTAACTCTAGTCATGTAGATTTAGTTAAGGAGTAATGATACTTGAAGAGCAAGCAGGAGGGGCAGAACCAGGACCTAGTCAGATATGAATGCCATTAAGCATGAAAAGAAGCATAGGCCACACAGTTATTACCACAGGCAGACTGAAAAGCAGCATGACCAGAGCAACAGAAGCTCTATGGGTGCAGCAAGCACTGCAAGTAAGCCTGATGTACTGGCTTGGGCTCAGAGCCACAGTGATGTGTTCGGACAACTTTCAGACTTGTGTTTGCCAGCTCAGGAGCACCAGATGAGTGATTCAGGATCTGACTAAACTCTGTCATGGAGACAACCTTTTTTTCTTCTGCAGGAACCATGATGTATTCTGACTTCTGCTAGTACACTCTTAGATCACAACTGATTGCAGTGCAATCACAAATGTTGTAGTGAGACACATAGCATGCTAGAGATCAACCATGAGAGTCATTTACTGATTTTTCTGTGGTATAACCTCTCACACTATCATAGCTGTATGATTAAAATACTTGATATGCTTGCAAAACAAACAAACAAACAAAACCCCAACAAAGCAAAAAAACCAAACAAAACAAAAACCACAAATACAAAACATGCAACAGAAAAGACCACCCCCAGCCCATGAGGTACATAGGTGGAGAGCCTGGCAAGTGTCTTTGAGAGGTTGTTAGGGCCCTGCATGTTCCCTAGCTGCCATAACCAGCATTATGTCATTGACAGATCCCCTGTCACCTGTCTTGTAATCATGTCATAAATATGGATGTTATCCTGACTGCTACACTGAAATAAACTCATATTTCTGTTATTTGAATGGTTATTCTCTTCACCAGTCTGCACCACGTTTATGGACAAATTATCTCAGAAAAATGCTCATCCCTGGGAACCATGGCAAATATATCCTTTGAAGATGACAGAAGATAATCATCTCCGTGGTGAAATTGAAAACAACACAGATAGGAATCAACCTCTTCTTTGATGTTTCAAGCAAATTTCTTTCATTACAATCAATGCTGTCTTAGTTTCCAGAACTTTGAACAAGCTAAATGCTGCATTTATCATTACTATGTCTTCAAATGTATTACATGAGCTGTCTAGCACACAAACTTTGTCCACTACTTGCTTTAACGTATTTGAGATTTCCATTACCACCTGTTAAGACACTGTCAAAAAATTGCAAGTAATCACTGCTTCAGACTAATGGTCAAAGGATCAAATGTTTTAAGCCTTCAAGCACCTAAATTTTGCTTGGTCTGCAGATTCTCATTATATCTGCGTTGCCTTTCCTGTCATAAGTAGATCGCAGCTTCACCTGGCTTAGACATCAGTCCTGGGGAGTTCAGTATGGGCTGCAACACCTCTCACCGCACTTAAAACAAGAAAGGTAAATGCTCATAGTTTTCTCAGTGTGTTCCGAGCTCTCCGCTGCCACCAGCTAAATTAGCTATTTTAAATCTAGCTTAGGTCAAAGTACATGGTTCTGCAGTGATGAAATACCCTCTGTCATTTCCTGTTAAAGAAAGCATGACCCCCTTTCTTCATTACATGGAGCTTTAGCATATAGTAGATATTACTTCCACTCTAATAATACCCAAAGGGTTGAACATATTTATATGTACATATACATGTTTCCAGTAGCTCTGAATTTTCCTGTAGCCTTCCCTCTAAGTAAGTCTCTGGTAATTCAGCTGTGAAATTAAAGAAACAGGGGACACTGTAGTGAGCTCTACTTTCTTCTTCCCCTTGTGAAGAAATCTTAATAATGTTAAGTTTATGACTGTCTACATTAAATGGGAAATGTGAAATGCTGTAGTTTAAGATAAAGAGCCAAGCTTCTGTAACCAGTTGCTGGAATAGTTAGGTTTTTTTCCTCTGGAATTACTTCAGAGTACCACCTGCAACATGCCAAGGAACAGTCCTACACTTTTTGTTAGAAAATAGGGGAAACCTGCTAGTGTTGCCTCTATTTGTGTTAGCTGTGTTCCTTGATTTTAGTGCTAAAACATAGTGGAATATCCTAACAAATGCTCCCAGATTCATCCCATCTAATTTAAGGCATTTAAATTAGGAGACTACTTACATTAGGCTCACTGTGTGGAAGTCTAGGTGAAAAGCTAAGCACCCTTACAGGGTAATTCAGCCCCTCCAAGATCTGAAGAAACCTCCACTAAGACTGGAATCATCCTACCCTGTCTAGCATTCTAACAGAAGTGCCTCATTAGCTATTAAGCTAAATGGGAAGAAAATCATGTCTGACCATTATATTTACATGACTTTTGAATATTGTCTCCCCATCATTTGACAGGCTTTACTGATGCTACTGCAGTTTAACTGATTTTAATATTCAGTAGTACATGGCATATTCATAGTCTGCAAAACTCAGATCCCTTTCGAGAGTACAGACCAGGAAAAACTACACAGGTCTGCAATTAGAAAACTAGGCAGTATTATTACACAAACTTCAGGGATTGTATTAGCTGTTAACCTACTTTTGGCTGTCTAAGCAGAGGCAGTTTTATTCAAAGTACATCGCAAGTGAAGGTTAAGTGGTACTGATGTGGCTCGTGCATATTCTACCAGGATCCTACCTTTTTTTTTCTTTTTTTTTTTTGCAGCTGAGTGCTTGCACACACTGCATGTCTGTCTTGTCACACTCAGTGGACAACAAGGGAGGTGAATCTTTGGGATCTCTGAAAGAGGCTGTCCCTGCACGGCAGGGCCGCCAGAGCAGCAATCACTCCAACGACACCGGGGAACAATAACAAAACAATTTATTAGTTCTCCCTAATGAAACAATCAACGAACAGTAGGGATAAAGGTGCTATTTTCATAGGTGACTATTTTACGGCACGACCAAATTTCGAGGAAAAGGAAGAGTTATTAGAAAAGCAAAAAGGTTATCACCACCTGTGGATCCAGTGATGTCTCACTGGATCAGTCCAAGTCTTCAGTTCCTCGGTAGTGGGTGCACACTGATCAATATTTTTCTGTCCGTTTATACCTTTGAGATATCTGGGTGGCATTCCCAATTTCCACAGGAAGTGGTGTTGATTTGCATGAGCCCCATGAGCTCTCCTGCAGAACTTATCTCTTCCTTTTGTTAAAGCAAATCTGCAAGGAGCCAAAGGGGGAGCACAAAGACCATTGGGAGGGATCAACACTTCTCCCCTCCAGACAGCTCTTTCCAGATCTTATCACCACACAAGGTTTGACACACACAATGACTTAAGTTCCAGCTATAAGCAATGAAGAGAGAGAATCTCCCACTCAGCTATGGCTTGTCTCACCTGCCCTGGCAGCCTAATTTTGGAAAGGAGATAGAACTTTTTTTGTGGTGCTCTCTTCTTCTACTGACCTTGGACTAGATACTTAACTTTCAGGTGGGTATTTGGTAAAACAAAATTGTGCTACTTTTATGAATAAAGACTTAACTCCTTAATTAGCAACATTTATGTTTATTAAATGGGGCTAATAAAAGGCAAGTAAACAGCGCTGGCTGAGTGGGGAGCCTTCACTCTACCAACACGCGCGCCCGACACAACAACAGATCCTCTTTTATACTTGTTATTCCAATACATATTCATAAAGGGGTAGGTAATTACCATTAGTTTTTAGAAGAGGCGTTCCCGCTTTAGCGCCTGCGTTCTCTGTCCTGGTGGTCTCTCTGGTGGTCGCCCACGAGGAAGAGTTTAGTCTTCCTCACCGGTTCCGTCCTTCACCCGTCCTTCACTTCATCTCCTTGTCCAGATCAGGTCCGTTCTTGGCACCCAAATGTTGCAGTTAGTCGAGCAGCAAGCCTGGTTAGCCAGTCAGGTCCATTCGTGGCCACAAATGTTATAAGCAACAAAATGTTTATAAGCAGCAAGCTGGTTTAGCCAATCACCATCCACAGCTGTAGAAACTTTGTTTAACTCCTGTTCCTGTTTGTTAATTACTTTTGCACAGCTCATCAATTTCAGTGTCTCGACTGGTCTGGTCTGCCTCACCACACCCCTGACACGAATTGTCACACCATTTATCACACTACTAAGTGACATTAGGTTGCCGTTTTAGGAATGCCTCTTCTAACAAGGCTGAGATTCAGTCCATAGATGAAGATACCTAAATTGAGATGTCTACTATGTAGAAGTACCTACTACAGCTCCTTTGCTGTATCTGCCAACTCTGCATGTTTGCAATACCTTAGTACAGCTGCCAGTGGGTACAGATTTAAGCAATTTACCTACATTCTTAACAACCCAGGCACCCAATGAAATCCATACTGCTTCAAAATAATAGTCTAAGATGATTCAGGTTAGTTGTTCATCTGAACTTCCTACTACTTGCCACTGACTCTAAAGCATAAGTCACTCATACTTAGATATTTAGTGCTTTAATACCAAAACTTAAGTCAGAGAAATCCCACGTTCTGGTTTGGGGCCTCTGTTACTGCATCTGCAAATTGCAGCTACTATTACTCATTCATATAGCATCTCAGAAACAGGGATAAAGTTGTGCCCTGCTATTATGCATCTGACTTACTACCTAGACTTACTGTGGTGCATTGCCACCATTCCTGATTGAACTTACCTAATGCAGACAGTACTTGAGAGTTTGTATCGCTTACATAGTGTCTTCTATTTGCATTGAAGGGGAAAAGCACTCAAAAAATGTGTTCAATACCAATTAATCACTGAGGAGAGAGCAAGGAAAGTGCATGACACTAATGAATTCTTTAATCCAGAAAACATTGAAGGTTAGAAAAAGGATGCATGTTTAAGTAATTCACTAGTTAAGGCATTAATATACAACATAATGAAATTGTAGGACTACCTCACTCATGTGGAGACTATTATAGTTTGGGGCAGGTCTCATCCTATACTCTGTATAGCAATGCATCTTGAAACTAATGAACTGCTATGTCTTTATGAGACTTTTCATGGACAGTAAGGCTAATTGGAAAAGGAGGTATTAAAATAATGACTTTATCTTCATATCGGTAAACTATGAAGGAGAATTAGAAAACTTGAGGGATATTGCTTTGTTCAGTAAAGTTTTGTACTTTTTTGCCTTAATGTCTAACAAAGTTCTGAGTGGTGCTGCTTAATACTATGGATTTAGAAGAGATTTTTTTATATATTAGAAATCTCTGTGTCTTTTCTATCAGATCTTCAAGGAAATTATTCCTAATACCCAGCACTTAATTTCCTTGATCAGATGAGAATAGAGGCCAGAAAACTTTTTCTTATTATGGTCCAGTGAAATACAGTACCATTTCTGATGTTAAAATATACAGATAGTTTCTTCAAATAAGTCTGAATAATCTACTGTATCCTCTACAAAATTACTGGACCAAACATTTTAGCCTGTGATACATGACAAGTAAGATTTGAGTGTTGGACATAGAACCAGTTTTTAATTATTATTGGAGGTTTCTGCTCTTGCTTCCTTATTTCTCACTAGGGAAAATGCAGGGTAATTTCTCTGAAACCCTTATTTACTATATAGTCTATCCAGCTGGTGCTGGGACTCACCAAAGCTGTAAAGCAGTTCTATACCAGCTGATGGTATTACAGCCTTTAGTGGGAGGGCATATTTTTGATTACTATTTTTCTACTAAACACAAATGTCCATCAATATATCTGTCAATTATTTAAAAAATTGACAACTGAGTTTGGCCATGAACTTTGGCTATTCTTGTTGAGATGTGGCACAGGTCTTAATTATTCATCCTCTTGGAAGAGGAGGAGATAAAAAAGCAACATTTTCACTGAAATCCTTAAAAAAGACAAATCTGAAAATAAACGTATCTCTACATTGGTGTGCAAACTGCATGCAAAGGCAAGTAAGCATTGCTTACTCGAGAGATAAAAAAAAAATAAAACTATGGGCAACATTTTAACTGCTCAAACTGTACAATTTGTAGAAACGACTCACTGGTTTCAATAAGACCTTTAGAGAACCACTAAGTTTTAGGGATGTTCTTAAGGATCTTGTTTGCTTCCATTTTTGCTCTTCTATAATAGTAAACAAAAGCACCCCTGGGATATGGCAGAAATGGAACAATAAAGCAAACAAAAAAAGATAATAAGAAAATGGTAGATATGATTATTAGAGTCATGGAAAAATGATCTGTACAAAGCAATGTGATTTATGACTATTCACATTTCGATAGAAGGCAAATAAAAGACATAATGATAGATAGTGCAGAAGGGAATGTGGGATGTGTCATACAGTTTTAAGGCAAATTTCATAGTGAGAAGATGAAAATGGTTTATTAGTCAAGTAATTAATCTGTGTGAATCATTGTTACAAGATATAATGGAGCTAAGTCTTACAGAAGGATTTTAAAAATCTCAGATATTTCTGTGAATATTAAAGACTTCATTGTTTTATCAGACAGATTGTATAATATATGAAAACCCTCATATCACTGATGCTGTCCATGCTGGGCTCATCAGATTAGTTTAGACTTTTCTAATTTAGTATGCAGGTTCCTACATGCCTTTATGCCATCCAGCTCATTTAGCATTATTGCGGCAGTTAACTTATATTAGCCTGTGTGAATTTATTTCTGCCATGCTCTGTTTTATGTGATCATTTTGACTGCACCTAGCCTGGTTTTTTTCAACTAGTTTAGTTTTAAATTACAAAGAATTGAAAGACTTTTCAGCTTTTCTATGAATCAGTTTTTAGATGTAGCTAAAGACACAAATATCTGTAAAATTCTGAATGACTTTATATTAGGATTTACAACATGCAAGGTACAATATACATCTTTTCCCCCTCTATATCCTTTTTGTTCTCAGATCTTTCCTCCTTACCAATTTCTCTTATTAGTGAATTCTGAAAAATTCAATTCAAATGCTTTGCCTGGGGTCTTGAAGCTCTGCGTCACAAAAACGTGTGAAGTTACTCTTCAGAGACTATTGAATGTGTCCAGTGGTGGAGCTGAGAGGGACTCATGTAGCTGAGAGGGGCTCATGGAGGTGTCTTAGGAACCTTAACATCTCTTGGATGTGAGTAGTTCAAGACTGCTCTTTTCCAGCTTCTCAAAAGACACCAAACCTCACACTTAGGACCCTCTGTGCCATTCCTCCCTTCAATGTGCATGGCAAATAATTTTCCTGTTCTTTAAAGTGATTAAAAAAGATCCCTTTATCCTCCAAAAAATTCAAGGTATGTTTTTTCCCTCTTGGCCCACACAGATGAAAGTCATACTCATGAAACTTTTCTCTATCTGCTATTATTTTGCCTATATTCTTCTTATGTCTGTGTAATATTTGACATAGTGTTTCAAGACTAAAAAAAAATAAAATAAAATTACAGCTTCAAACTGCACACAACAAATTTGGTTTGAAATAATCAAGGCTTCCTCAAATCTATAAGCAAACTGGTCCTACAATGGAAAATTTTGAATTATTTTAATAAAAGCTTATTATGCCTGCAGCCCTGCCTAGAATAAATATGTAGGGAAGTTGCATTGAGAATAACAGCATGTTAATAACCATGAAATTCTGTTTAGCTTTCAAAAGAACAAATCTCCATCTCTTACTGTGAAACCTGCTGTTTGGGAAAAATTCCCATCACTGTCTCATCTTGAGAGAGACATCTAGGAAGCTATGTATGGAGGGAACAATAAGGATGGGGCTATAATTTGGGGGTCTGAACACACAGATCTGCAGAGGAAAACAAGCAAACTGTGAAGTTGTTCAAGTTTACAAATGTCAATAACCAGTTGATGGAGGCGTAGATAAAAAAGTACATCAATTTGTCTCTTTAGTTTATAAAAGAAGATTATAAAAGCATAAATTAATCTCTTACATTTTTTAAAGAATATTATATATGAAATTCTCAAATTTACAGGTGAATAGACAGTGATTTATAGGAAAGTTTGTCTTCCAGTTGCATTAACGCAGGACTGGTTTCTCCATGATTTTCTAGTGTCTTTCCCTAATACCATTAATAACAGTACTTGCTCATTTATTCTATTCCTTTTTTGACCAGATGGGACTCTTACTTGAATATAGAAAATTGCTTTCACCCTTTTACTAAGCTTTTTAAACTTGCCTTCTTTTCTTTCACTATGTTAACTGTATTTTTTTCCTTCTTGACACTATCAATACTTCACTCAGTATTTTTGATTTTTTTTTTAATTAGCCTTTTGAAACAGAGAGGTTTAACATTAAAGTTGGCATAACATACCCAACCATGTCATGCTCATTGCTTCACATGTAACTATCAAGTGCTGAGTCAATTCATCTCTATTCAATAGAACAGACTTTTGCTCTGTGTGAGTACTGTGTTTTGTACTAGAAAATTAAAAGATTTCAATATAATTTTTTTTCAGAGGCATGTATGAAGGATTCTCTGTTTTTATCCCAAACTGAAGTTTCTTGCAGGTTAGTCACTTACCTGCAGGTGAATTTGACTTTGTGTCTTTGAAACATGTCTCCTCCTGGTTTTTGACAGAGAACAGATCTACCATCATTCAGGCTCATATACTATTGAATTTCTAAGAACTCCAAAACAAGGAATACTGGGGTTAATAGAATGAAACAGCTTTCTCTATTATGACAATTCTATCCTTCTTAAATGGAAACTCCTACCTATTTTTAACTTTGCAGTCAGAAAGTTTTATTAGGTTTTTGTGTTACAATTCTATCATGTTTCATCAGGAAGAATTTCAGTTCTTCTGCCCCATGCTGCATTGCTCTTTACACAATTCAGGTTTTTTCTCTTCCCTTTCATCCTTTCACCTTTTATAATATGTTTGTGCTACCTCAAGTCTGAGTTGGAACCAGATTTTCATAGTTTTAGGGTGGTTGTTTGTTCAGTGTACGCCTGGCTGCTCAAGAAAATTGGAACCAGGCCTCCAGCTGTCCTCTCCCTAGTTCTGAAGGGAGAGATGGACTGTGTTAAGTGGCTCACTCCTGCTTGTATTGATTCAGCTGGAATACAGAATCATAGAATGGTTTGGGTTGGAAAGGACCTTAAAGATCATTCAGCTCCAAACCCCCCTGCCATGGCTGGGACACCTCCCAATACACCAGGTTCCTCAGAGCCTCATCCAGCCTGGTCTTAAACACTTCCAGGTATGAGGTGTCCACAACCTCTCCAGGCAACCCATTCCAGTGTCTCACCACCCTCATAGGAAAGAACTTACTCCTCATGCCTAATCTAAATCTATCCTGCTCTAGTTACTCAGATGACTCAAGTATTTTATGCATTTTCATCTTATGCATTCATTTTCATTTTATGCAATCATCATCTTTCAACCATTCTATGCCCTGATTCTCACACCTTATCTTAATTTTCCCTATCTAGCTCACCTTCCTCCTGTCTCTTTCTTACTAATACGAATCACAGAATCACAGAATCGTTCTGGTTAGAAAAGGCCTTTAAGATTATCAATCAAGTCCAATTGTTAACCCAGCACTGCTAGGTCACCACTAGTCCATGTCCCTCCTTACCACATCTGCACATCTTTTAAATACCTCCATCTAAGCCATGAGCAGCCAGTTTCTCTAGGACAATGCTGTGGGAAACAGTGTCAAAGGCTTTACTAAAGTCTAGGTAGACAATATCCACAACCTTCAACAGAAGGAGATCAGGTTAGTCCTGGTTTTCCTCCCGAAAGATCCACTCTCAAGCTCCACACTTCCATCTGGATCATTGTTTGAAACTTTTCTTTTCGTGGATCAACACTGTTTAGGTTTTTTCTTTTCATTCCATTTGCAATTTCTTTGCCCAGCTAGTCCTAGTATCACTGCATTGGACTCTCAATTCTAATATTCCCATCCCAGACATACTACCTTTCCTTTTCTTATTCCACTTCCCACTCCCTCAAGTTGCCTCTCCTTACCTCTGTCCTGGTCCATCCATTCTTTACTGTAAATTCTCTGTTCTTTATTTTTCACTCTTCCACAACTATTTCTCCTCACTGTTACATTTCAGATCTTTCTTTCATCCCCATCTCACAGTTTTCCAGCCCTTGTTTTTTACATACCTGTTTCAGCTATGCACCACAATTTTCCTTCTCCTCCTCCTACTGTCTTTCCCATCTCATCCTATTTTCTGCCTTTAGCATTCAGATAACCTTCTTCCAGCTTGCTCTGTCGTTTCCTATGGACATCCACAATTACACATATAGCTTTACTTTCCCTTTCATGAAAATAAAACACTTTACTCTTCTGGATGCTCTTTGGACCAACTCAATATGGAAATAGGCTGGTAAGAGGGACACTGCCTAGCTCTCAGTCTGGGTGTCTGCATGTAGCACTTCCAGAAAAGCCCAGAACGGCAACCATGGTGTTCTTCCCTTCCCAGGACTGGAAATCTCAATCAGCATCCTGGGGCTGTTTAGCCTGGAGAAGAGAAGGATGAGAATGGATCTTATTAATGTTTACAAATATCTGAAGGGTGGGTGTCAAGAAGATAGGGCCAGTGGTGCCCAGTGATAGAATGAGGAGCAACAGGCACAAACTAGAACAGGAAGTTCCACCTCAACATGAGGAAAAACTTCATTACTGTGAGGGTGACAGAGACCTGGAACAGGCTGCTCCGAGAGGTTATGGAGTGTCCTTCTCTGGAGAGATTCAAAACCCACTTGGATGTGTTGCTGTGTGGCCTGCCCTTGGTGATGCTGCTTTGGCAGGGGGATTGGATTTGATGAACTCCAGAGGTCCCTTTGAGCCCCTACCATTCTGTGATTCTGTGAACTTCAGGACATTAAATGACTAGATATAGATACCCACTACAAATACACAAATCATGATTATTTTCTTTAAGGTTGTAAATGTAAACACATTTGTACAGCATTTGTATATGAAAAGAAACAACATCTATCTGAAACAAAGGCTATCCTCTTCCCCTTGGTAATTTTTGCTCCTCATACCAGACTTAAGGAAAATTAGAGACAGGTTTAATATAGTGCCTTTTCTTTACACAGAGAGCAGCATTTATCAGCAAGCATTCCTACCAGCCTCACCTACATACAATATAGCTCACTGCCTGGAAAAACTGCCCACTTATATAGCCCAGAGATCTGAGCCCAGTGGAGACAAAGGCATATGACAAACCCTCACATAGCTTTAGAACTGCTCGAAGAGGAGAATCTGATCTATTGACTTGTTCTGAAAATAGCACCCAGTGGGAGGTGACTGACTGGCTAATACCTGTGGTGTTTCCATTACTGATTGGGATGAAGTCTGTTGCCAGGTATCCTAGGGTGGTTTCCTTGACAACCAGAAGAAGTGCATAACTGAGATGCACATGACTTTTCAGGTGCTTTTTTAACCACTCTGAAACAATGAACTGCCCTACCAGAACAGTACCTCAGATAAATAAAGCTTGTCTGTACATCCAAATGGTGAATAGAGTTTATATTCAAGGACAAATTTGAGGTGAACCTGAAATCTGTCATGAAACAAACCCTCAAAAGACCAAGCAGGCTGGAAGTATTTCTACTATTCAAGAAGGCAGAAAGTTTGCAAGATTATCCAATTCTATATTTTGTAACCTTTGGATGAGAAAATTGAAGAGACTGAAGATATTTCCACAAGATATATAGATAAATCTAACATGGAATTAATTTGGATGTCCTTATTAAACCCAAAGCCCTCAAATTTCAAAGCTTATTGCATATGATGCCCTATTTATCAGAAGCACTATGGGCATTTACAGAAATCAGAACATATTTTGAAATTTTTTTAACAAGAAAGTGTGAAATCTAAACCAAAGCATACAACAATAATAGAAGAAAAAGTATATAGTTACTCATTTCTTGTATGTAGAGTTGGCCACAAATTTTTATATGCACAGTAAATTCACTGAAAAATTCAATTTACAGTTTCATGAATTAAAGTTATACTGAGAAGCAGTTTCGGCCCAAGTATAACCAATACGATTTGACAAAAAGCTTGATTATGAAATTTTGAACTATATTATATAGTAATTTTAAAAGGAAATGTTCTTTTATATTCCAAAGTTCCTGTAGGCAAAAAAAATCTATTAAAAAACAAAAGAAGAAACCCCAAGTCAAAGTGTATCATGGGCAATTGATTGACAAGTAGTGATAAGAACAAAACTATCTTGTAGACATTTGTAGTTTTTTTCTGCTAGCCCTTTAAGATGAAAAATCAAATGTTATTATTCAAGTTGAATGCAGAGTTTTATTTTTCAGTTTAATAAATAGCTAAAAACATCCACTCCCCTGCTTTGTGCTTGGGAGGAATAAGCACATGCAAAGAAGGTAAGGAGAAATTGAAAGGGAGGCAGCAGATCAAATAGGCAAAGTTGAGGGAGTGAAGGGACTTATCAAATGTGACAAACTGAATGACAAATATAAATGCTTTTGAACTCTATCTGCTGACATCAGGAGTTTGAATCCACTCTCTTCCCTGTTAGTATTGATGGATGAAAATCATCGGAGGAGCATCACTGAACAGAGCTAATTCTTTTTGAGTTAAGAATGGGGTGTCGCCCGAGATCTAGAATCCCAGATAAAATTTTGATTAGATAGATCATAAGAAAACTTTCCTAATTTTTACTTATGGCTGAGAAAGTGAGTTTCTAGGAGTGGAAGATAATGAAGTGTTACTGTGGCAAAAAATAACTATAGAATACAGAATGCTGCATAAGGAAATAAATCAGCCCAGTCTATCACCAGTGGGAGTCAGGCAAAAAATATCTGAAACAGAGTGAGATTTGAAGCAAACCAGTTAAGACAGAACAATGTGCACTATTAAAATAATCAGAGAAAGATGAGTTGATTTGGATATTTTAAATGAGGACACTGAATGCATCTGAATGAATCATTAGCAGAGATTTAGGTGCTTTCCTAAAACAGATTACATTCATAATAAATAGGCTTTAGTAGAGAATTTTAAAACCATATTAGTGGTAAAGGTTGATGCCTGGGGCCACATTAGCTCAGCACCAAGCTCTGATCTATCATAGATCAATGATATGTAGCAGGCCTGAATTGCTGATTCAATTTAGTATTCATTTACTTTCAGAGCAGAACATAAATAGTAAGGAAGAAAATGTGAAACATGATCTCTGAGACCAAGATCTTGTTCTGTGGGGAATTAGCATGCATGCACGTATACATCTCATGAATATCTGGGGAGTCCAATCACTTCTGAAGCTGAACCTGCCTCAGTGCCCCAAAGGCCTTTTACCACTGAAGTTGAAAGAAACTTTGCCTTCCTCCCCAGAAGATGCTGAACACCACAACCATGCTGGGCACAGAAGCAAGAATAAACCTGAGTAGCATAGTGGTGAAACCTGCTAAGAAGAACATAGTGATTGTAGCATCAGATTTAGAATCATAAAATCATAGAATATCTCATGTTGTATGGGACCAATAAGGATCACCAAGTCCAACTCCCTGCTCCTTGCAGGACTACTTTAAACCATACGAGTAAGAGCATTGTCCAGAGACTTCTTGAACTCTAACAGGATTGGTGCTGTAACCACTCTTCTGGGGACACTGTTCCAGTGACTGACCACCCTCTCAGTGAAGAGCTAATGAACTTCCCTAGAGGCAGCTTCATTCCGTTTTCTTGTGTCCTGTTGCTAGTCACCAAAGAGAAGAGATCAGCATATTCCCTGCCACTGCTCACCTTGAAGAAGTTGTAGACTGTGATGAGGTGCCCCCTCAGCCTTGACTTCTCCAAGCTGAACAAAGCAAGTTACCTTAGCCACTCATTGTTAAGTTTTGCCCTCAAGGCCTTTCACCATCTTGGCTGCCTTTCTCTGGACATTCTAATAGTTTGATGTCCTTCTTATATTGAGGTACCCAAAACTGCACACAGTTCTCAAAGTGGGGCCACACTGGTGCAGTATACAGTGGGACATTCACCTCCCTCAGCTGCCAAACTGTACTGTGCTTGATGCATGCCAGGACATGGTTGGCCCTTTTGGCTACCAGGGCACACTGTGGAGTCATATTCAACTTGCTATCCACCCAACCCCCCAGATCTCTTTCCATGGGGCTTCTGTCCAGCCTGTTGTACCCCAAAATGTATGTATAACCAGGATTACCCCATCCCAGGTGGAGAATTTGACAATTGCTCTTGTTAAATTTCATGAAGTTAGTGATTACCCAGCTCTCTAGCCTATCCAGACCCCATGCCTGAATGAGAAAAGGGGAAAGGTCCATTCTGCATAACTGGACAACCATGGGACAGCAGAATGAAAGGAAATACTTTTTTTCTTCTTTCAAATAGCTTCCAAATTCTTCCAAAGAGCTTAAGACAACCTGACCTGTCTTTAATAAAGTTATGAAATATTGGTTAATATTCCATTTATATTCAGCTACAGTTGTTTTATATTTATATTTATATTAGATCAGATACTGAATTTAAATCCAGTGCAACATCAGTGTGCTCACTCAGGTGTTGAGGGATACTTCCTGTAATGTACGTACTACAACACAGCAGCTTTTGCCATGGGAACACCAAGCTACCAAGTGTGATCAGATACTGGCAGTGAGACAAAACAGCAGCTTAGAGAAGTATTAAAACTTCTCCACAAGTTTTTAAAATCTTTTCCACAAAGTCTTTTAAACTGTAGCCTGGTCTCACAGAAGTCATCCTGGGATATTTCTACCCAAGACAGCTCATGTAGTAGCAACATTTCATCTTTGAAGGCAGAATTATACTGGATGGTTCCGACTTCTCTACTGTAGTCTTCACATTCTGTTTGCTGACAAAATATAATCTGTTTATCCCCTTTTTTACCGTGTATGATCTTGTAATGCCTGAAATAACTACTACACCACTTAGATGCACACAGTTCTATGGGGCCAGGTGGAATCCAGCCAAGGGTATTGAGAGAGATGGTGGAAGTGCTCACCAAGCCACTTCCCATCATTTATCAGTAGTACTGGAGAACTGAAGAGGTCCCATTTGACTGGAGATCAACAAAAGTGACTCTCATCTACAGGAAGGGCCAGAAGGAGGATCCAGGGAGCTACAGGCCTGGCAGGCTCACCTCAATAACAGGGAAGGCTATGGAGCAGATCATCTTGAGTGCCACCACATGGCACATACAGGACAACCAAGAGACCAGGCACAGTTAGATCTTAAAGGTCTCTTCCAACCAAAACAATTCTATGATTCTATGAATACTACTATTTCAATTACCCTATGCATTTTTAAATATTCTTTCTTTTTTTTTTTTTTTTTCCAAAATGTCATGTACTATTCATACAAATAGCAACTGACCAACAAAATGTCACCAATCATTGCCCTACCCTGTGAAGTTTAGGTATGCTTTCAAACTATTTCTAGTTTTCTTATTTTGGTGTGGCAATAAACAGCTTTAGATTAGAGTTGCATAGCTGGTAGAGCGTGTTTATACTTAGCAACTGTCTATAGAAATAAAGATTAGCATCAAGGCTTTATTAGCTCTTCTGTCAGGTTGCCGTGTATCCAGCAAACTCATACTTACCTACAGAATGAGCACTGCCATTTCATATATAAATATACTAACACTTGTAGTAGGAATCTCAGAATAACAGTATTGTAGGGGTTGGAAGGGACCTCTAAGGATTGTCTAGCCCAACCTGCCTACCAGAGCAGGATTGCCTAGAGCAGATCACACAGGAACGAGTCCAAGCAGCTTTTGAAAGTCTCCAGAGATGGATATTCCACCACCTCTCTGGGCAGCCTGTTCCAGTGCTCTGTTACCTTCACACTGGAGAAGTATTTCCTTATGTTGAGGTTGAACCTCCTGTTTTCCAGTTTATGGCCATTGCCTCTAGTCCTGTCAAGGGACACCACTGAGAAGAGCCTGGCCCCATCTTCTTGACACCAACCTTTTAGGTATTTATAAGCACTGATAAGATGCCCCCTCAGTCTCCTCTTGTCCAAGATAAACAGACCCAGTTCTCTGAGCCTTTCCTCATATGGTAGGTACTTGAGACCCTTAATCATAGTGGCCCTGCACTGAACCCTCTCCAGTTGTTCCTTGTCCTTTCTTAACCAGGGAGCCCAGAACTGGACACAGTACTACAGGTGAGGCCTCACCAGCACAGTGTAGAAGGGGAGGATAACCTCCCTCAACCTGATGGCCATGCTCTTCTTAATGTATCCCAGGATGCCATTGGCCTTCTTGGCCGTGAGGGCACGCTATTGGCTCGTGATCATCCTGTTGTCCACCAGGACTCCCAGGTCCTTTTCCGAGAGCTGCCCTCCAACAGATCAGCCCCTAGCCTGTACTGGTCCATGGGGCTGTTCTTCCCCAGATGCAGCACTTCACGCTTGCCCTTATAGAATTTCATTAGATTTCTCCCCACCCAGCTGTCCAGCCTGTCCAGGTCACACTGGATGGCAGCATAGCCTGCTGGTGTGTCAGCCACTCCTCCCAGTTTTGTATCATCAGCAAACTTGCTGAGAGTACATTCTATCCCTTTGTTCAGGTCATTGATGATATATTGAATAGGGCAGGAATAAAAGATTAATATTTCTTCTTGAACAATTTTGCAGTAATACTATGTATGTCAAAACAATTTCAGAGGGGAGTTCTATAGGGAAAAGATGCAGTTACTGAGATACACTCAGAATCAAGAATTATTTCTTCCATTTTTCATTCAAGCTTATTATTCTTAAATGGAAAATTTTAAATGTCTGTAATGCAAGAAGTTTTCTCTGTCTATATATGCATGTGTTTTTGCTTGTCTGTGGGCATGGGTGCACACCCACATGTGGATACATAGGTGTATATATGTGTGTAGTCCCACAGGTGCTTATATATATTGCACTAGAATGCATTTAAATACCAGCTAAACAATAAAATTTATCTTCTTTATTTCTAGCTTTTGGACTGATGTCTTATTGTAACTCCAGTCTGTAAAGGCTTCACTTCTGTGCATCACGTTTGCTTGGAATCTGACCTAAATCACTGAATCCCATGGGAGCACAGTTGAACAAAGGTTGTCTTTTTCTTCAGTGTTTGGGCAGGAACACACTGCTATGTTTGCAGTGAGAAGAGCAGGACAGCCTTAATGTTGACAAATACTCTTGGCCATCTCCGCAGTATCAAAGCTGCATAGTAATTATTATTGTTATGGTAGGTAACTATTGATTACAGTTCTTTACTATGCACAGCAGCAAAATAAAAAGATATGCATAACTGTTCAGTACATATTCTTCTATAATGACAATCATAACCACCTCTATAAAAAAATAGACTCTAGAAACATCACAGTTCTCCTAAGGGCACATGCAGAGCTCTTCTTTTTGCTGCCAATTCCTCCCTTTCTTGGTTGGGCAGTGGCTTGCAAAGGTTTCTATCTCCTCTGTGCTTGTCAAAAAAAAAAAATAAACAGTATATTTTTCAAAAGCAGAAATTAACAGATGTTAATTGTGGTGGTTTGGTATTTTTCACCAAAAAAAAAATCACGTGTCATATTAGGTATAGACTTCTTGAAATAACATTTGATGAATGATGGTGAAGGGTCTGGAGAACAAGTTCTATGAGGAGAGGCTGAGGAGATTTGGATTATTTAGTTTGGAGAAGAGGAGGCTGAGAGGAGAGAGACCTTACTGCTTTTTACAACTACCCGAAAGAAGATTGTAGTGAGGTGGTGGGTGAGGCCTCTTCTCTCAAATAAATAATAACACTATTAGAGGAAATGGCCTCAAGTTGCACCAGAGGAGGTTTAGACTGGATATTAGGAAGAATTTCTTTACTGAAAGAGTAGTCGTGCTGGAACAGGTTGCCCAGAGAGGTGGTGGAGTCACCATCCCTGGAGGTATTAAAAAAATATATAGACAAGGCACTTCAGGACATGTCCGTAGTCTCCTAGTCCTTTGCACTGCTATACATTAAGCAACACCATGGTTCTTGATCAGTGAATCATACAGGCACGCTCTTGTGCAAAGCATGGAAAAAAGAGAGTGATATACATTAGAGTTATTTTTCATCTGCAGTGCATAAATCTATGTACTTATACGACAGCTTACGCACTTATTAAAATACAGCCCCAGAGGAAAACACTATTAAAGTTCCTGAGAAGCTTTCATGTAGCTAGAAGTGACAACTCTGCTGTAAAAACAACATCATGCAGTAAACCATAAAACCCGTATCTGAGTGGGAAGCGGACACTGCAGGTTCTAAATCAGAGATACTAGACAAACGTAAGGGATCTTTACAAAACTGTATTGCAGAAGTATTGAGCCCTTTCACTTACACAGACCTTCCCATAAAGACACGATTGGGACTACAAAAATGAAAGTCTTTTAGAACGTGTGCAGCTATAAATGTGAGTGATAAGCTCAAGAAACTGAGATCACAATCTGTTGGGGTTTTTTTTCTGAGCACTAGAGGTAATCAAAGTTAAACTTGATGATCCTTTCTCTCAAAAGGTTTGTGTGTTAGTGTTTGAGAAGTGCTCTTCTAATGACACTAAGATTTTTAATTTCACTCTTTTCTGAATTGTTTATATTGAAAAGAGATGGAGAAAGCCAGAAGTCTAAATAATTCATTATGATATCTTCAAAACAATATTTTTAATTCAAATGTATATTTTAAGTCACGACATGAATTTGTTCCCCTTCTTTTAAGAGTCTATAAATGCAGCTCCATCATACATCAAAATACTGTTTGGTTTTGATGAAAATAAATTACTGTATGCCAATTTTAGTTTCAACCGTGAACATTAAAATTATTGGTTGTTTCTTTCAAAATTTCTCATAATTTGATCTATATAATATTCTATATTAGATCTCTTGCCATTCACAGAATGTAAAGATTAGAATTAAGAAGATAGTCCTCTCTATAGATTATAAAGAGAGTGTTCTCAAATAGTAACTTTTTTTTTTTTTTCCCTATTCAGTGTTAGGTATATTTGATGTGATATTCTGCCATTGAAACATTCTCTATTATGAAAATAATCATTAAAACTCTTTGATGTGTTTCATTCCAAAAGACCATTGAATTAATCTGGAAAATTGAAAGTGTAGAAAAAGTAAAAAAAGTGTAAAAAAAAAAATATTTCTCTCATGCTTCCTTCATAGCTCTCAGAGTTGACAGATTTTCAGCTACAGAAATTTTTGCTATTTATTAGTTGCAACTCAGTAACCCAGTCATGGAGTTGATCAACCAAAGGAAAAGAAAGATTTCTCCTTCCAGACTGTGTAATTTCCAAATTTGGCTTAAGTGGCAGTTAAGCTCTGGAAGGTCACTAGTATTAAGAGTTGAACATCAGCACTGTCATTCAGGTCTCTTGGGTTTATGAGTTGGACAAAATGCTTGAAAAGCACTCTGGTTCTTTTTCTGTACATATGATACAATTGATTCATGCTGAAAGCTTTTAAAATTCTCTCCCTGATTTTCCAACTTGAAATGAAGAATAATTGTGTCGTTTCGATGGAAATCTCTTTAGAAGGAGAGATTCCCCCCCCTTTCTTTAAAAATTAGAGTAAATTTTGTTGGAATAATAATATTCAGCATTTTTACATCTTCTCTTCGAAGAGATTCAGAACCTGAAAGCCTTAAATCCTCATTATAAATCACCCCTTTATGTTGTTTTAACTGAACTAATTTACTCGCCCTCTGATTTTTAAATAAAATGACTACAATGCTGTAATCCAGTCTGAGACTCAAATAGCAGAAAACTGATCACACACAAGTCAATTAAAGAACTTTTTTTTTCCCCCAAAACCAGAGAAAAGTGCACATAGTATTTTCTAGTATTTCTGCATACTCCTCACACTCACACATGCATAAACACACTGTAAAGTAGGTGGTAAAACTATATATCATCTCATGAATCCTGTTTACATTTACATAACTGTCATGTGAGAAGCAGGGTTCATCATCTCCTGATTAGGACTCAAATTCAGCTGTCAATATATAAATGTCTACATGTGATCTGGGTTTACAAGCTCCAGACATAGTCAGAAGAGTTTAAGGGCTCAATGTATTTGCCAGAAAGTCAGCATTTAGTGTTGTTATTTGAGATGTCCTATAATATCCGAGGATTGTGAGATCATGGGATAATTCAGGTGTGAATAGACCTTAGGAGGTCTCTAATCCAAACTTCTGTTCATCTGTGAAGTCATAGGGTCATCCATGGGGTCTGATCAGGATGCTTAGGGTTATTTATTTGATCAGGTCTTGAAAAACTCTATGAATGGTGACTATACCACCTGTCAGCAAGCCATCCCACTGTTGAGTGTCCTGATTAGTAAAAAACAAATTTCTTGGTATCACGTCTGACCCGTTAGCATTGAGTTAGCACATGCAACACAGAAACTATAAGAAAACCATGTCCTACAGAAGTGGCATTTGGAGACAAAGACCTAGTAACAGATAGGCCAAATGGCTCTGCAGGCTCCATGGATTGTTACGGTTACCGCTCCTCCATCTGTAGCAGGAGCTTATACATCTACCCCGCCTCTAGACAGAGGTGGGACTCCATTGCCCAAAATTAACTGCCAAAAAATACCTACATGCCAGCCAGTCAGAAAATATAAGAGTTCTGGTGTTCCGTAATTTTGTAACACTTGCCGGTCTCCCATAGATGTCTGAATAATCTGGGATATCTTAAAGAACAGATGCTCAAAAAGATTTACTTAGTATCTTTAATCAGACTGGTTAAAGGAAGTTCTATATTATTCCATTCTTGACAGCCCCATCATATGTTAGTCCAACAGTTCCCATACACAGACATAAGACTGTGCAGCAATTTTTCCAAGAATTCCCAAGAGCTTCTGGAGGAAAAATAGACATAGCTTTACCATCAGCAGTATCAGTTATCTGAGACTAGCAGGAACTGACAAAAAATGAAGTTTTAAACTCAAACTTATCTACTACGACCTTTCAGTCAAACAGGAGAGGAAAATTTGCATGCAGCTGAGAATGACCATTCAAAACACTGAAATAATTACAAAGTTTTCTATTAGAGTATTTTAGATGATGCTAAACTATTAGATTAACATTCTGTTAT